>CM075028.1:10943799-10957681 GCA_037576675.1 Pangasius sanitwongsei
CTTTCTACTCGCAGCCTTGAAGGAAGCCTGAGCCAAACCTGCTCATCTCAGGTCTACCTAGCAACTGATGAGTCAACCCAAAAAAGGTTTTAGTTCATGCGCACTTTCAAACACTAAGCACACAATATCCAGTCACATTTCAGTCAGTGAGATATTTGTGTGACAGCATAATTTGCACAGAATTTTTTTTGCACTCTACTTTGTGCATTGCAGACATGGTATGTACACTACCCAATCATATTTATGTATATTTTGTATATCTCTTGTGTATATTTTGTGTATTTTTGTACACTTAAAGCTTTTTTTTTCCATGGGTATACTTTGTATTTGCATATGTTTATTTTGTTTAATAGATGTTATATTTTAATACTGTACATGTTCAGTATTTGTTAGTGGAGCTACCAGAAGAATTTCAACGTGCACTTTTCCATGTGCAAATGACAAATAAAAGATTTCGACTTTCCATTATTTTAACTGAAAAAAATGCATGTGCGTGCTTTGCTAATTATTACATTTATTCAAATACTTGCACTCTTAGAAAAAAAAAAGAGTACTAAACTGTACCTTTCATTTCACTGGTGTGGTACACACTTTTGCACCATAGCATCTTTTACCTAGAAAGATGTATGTAGTGTACCTTTTTAAAGATACACTATATCCACTATATGTTTCCACATACCCTTGAAAGTACCACCTCAGCAACAAAGAAGCGATACATTTGTTCGTTCATCTTTAGTATGTGCTTCATCCTGGTCAGGGTTGTGGTGGATCCTGGGCCTGTCCCAGGAACACTGGGTGCGAGGCAGGTCCACACCCTGAAGGCGACACCCGTCTGTCACAGGGCATCACACACACACAAACACACACACACACACTCCTTAACTTCTAGGGGCAATTTATCATAGCCCATCTACCTGTTGGCATGTTTTCTGGAGGAAACCAGAGAAACTGGAGGAAACCCAACTGGACACAGGATGAAAATGCTAAACTCCACACAGACAAGTTAGAACCGGGGACCCTTGAGCTGCGATGCAGCAATGTCCTTCTGTGCCTTTTATTCTGTTGTATCTAAACTTGAGGACAATTAACTTAGCAAAGGTCAAAAAGGAAAAAGATCAATACATGGGATGTTTGTGGAACTGCATTTATTTGTGACACATGAATCTTAATGTCAACATGAACACACTGCCAGTGCATTAGGGCAAAGTAAAATATAGCTGAATTTTTTAGACATACTGACTGACCAGATATTTTAGTGATGGACCAATTTCAGTGCAGCAGTGACACTGGCATGGTAGTGTGTGTGGCACTGACACAAGTGGACCAAGTTCAACAGCATTGCTTGGGTTTTGAAACACCTCAGAGTTACTGCTGCGTTCAGTCTATCAGCCAATAATCTCCAGTTAACAGCAATCTTCTGGACATAAAAGTAACTGAATGTAAAGGGCACAAGGAAGATTAGTACAAAATTGTCTATGGAAAGATTGTTACAGGGTTAACCGACATGGCAGGTGTGCCTAATAAAGAGTTAAATGCAGTCTTTACCAAACCCAGCAACATTGTTTTGCCACTGTTACTGATCAAAAAATGTAGGTAGTTCATTTCCCAGAATGCACTTCTCCTCCGCTCCCTTTTCATCAATGGTAACAAGGTAAGCCACGCCTCCGCTAGAACCATCTCTGCTCATAGCAAGTGTCAGTGCTAGAAAGAGAGCACAGAAATGACGTATGATTAAGAAATCATCTAGCTGGCATATTGCTGTTTTTCTGTTCTGTAAAGATGCATGGGTTTTAAAAAAAAAATGGTACCATCTACAACAAACTTCTGGCTTTCTATTCGTGTCATGCCTTTCCGGTATTCTGCGTCAACAAACCCATAGATGTATGAACTACCAGAGCCGCCAATAGCAAACGGCTGCTGAGACAGAAGGCCGTCCAACGTCACATACACCTATAAACACAGGAGCAATTTAGGACATATTATGTATGTTAAGCATAGATTTACACTGTACATTTTCAGTATAGCTGCACCATTCAAATCAGTAGTTTGTCACTCACCTGTCCCCCACCTCTTCTATCCCAACCTGCAACAATCAGATGTGCAGATAGTTCCTCTTTGTACTTGTAGGAAATGTTCTTCACTAATGTGGCAGCTGAGCGAACCAGGGGGTCTTCTCCCACCTCAATACTGTTACACAAATACACATATATGCACAAATAAACTAAATAAAGGTCTATCAAGGCAAAACAATGTATAATTTGTGATTCATAGAGTACGCATTTCAAAATTCAATTAACTGACTAGCCATCTGGAAAAAAAAATCACAGTAGCATCATATATCAGAAGCTCCAAGGTATAAACCTGGAGCTCTAACTTATATCCTGCTAAAAGGGTTTAATATAGGAGATACATGTTAAGCTGTATTTATTGTAGAACAAATTGTGAGTATATAGCACTGTTGTAGTCAGAAGTTAATTGAACCAATATAGTAGGTAAACTAGGTTGTTTATTTCAACAATGCAGACAAAACAAGTGTATCACATTGATTAGTAGGTTAGTAGGTAATAAACTAAGGGCATCTAAATGTGAGTTCCTGAGTTATAAGGCAAATAAGAAATGTTAGGAGGTACATGGACAAGTAATATGTTTGGTGTGAACTTGTAACATCCTATTAACTCAGGGCCAAAGACACCTGAAAGACACCTGCTTTCAGCTAAAACGATGCAATGGCAGAAGGAAATCCTCAAAGGTTGGTTTTCATCTAGCTTTTTTTTCTATGTTTGTCTTGTTGACCAAGTCCAAATCCCATATTGTGTGGCAGGTGCAGGAATGTAAGAAATACAGCATTGTAAAGGTGATCAGTACCTGTGCACATCCAGTTGGTAGTTGACTATCTCAGCGATGGTCTGGGCATCAGCAGCTGACCCAGACAGAGCACAGTAGATCTTGTCATGTAGTTGAGAAAGTTTGTTCATAACTCGATTCACCACTGACTCCCTAATACGAAAAATAGTACAAATAATACAAATACATCTTATTTTGATGGAGAAGATTCATGTGGATAAACCAGTGTTGACAAAACCGATAAATAAGAAAGTGTTATGTTTAAGCGAAGAACAAGAATTTTCATATTCTTGCAGTTAATATAATTTCTTACCCAGCAGACACACGTGAGTCGGAGCCGAGAACAACTCCGCCTGCAAACGCAATCGCTATGATTGTAGTCTGAAAATAAAATGTTGTGGCAGAATTAACACTTCAATTATTCCTGTGCATCCATCCATTTTCTGTACTGCTTATCCTACACAGGTTTGTCGGGAGCCTGGAGCTTATCCCAGGGGACTTGTGGCACACGGCAGGGGATGCACTGGATGGGATGCCAACCAATCACAAGTCACAATCACACACACATTCACTCGCTACAGACAATTTAGAGTTGCCAGTCAGCCAACAACACATGTCTATGGACTGGGGGAAGAAACTGGAGTGCCTGGAGGAACAAGGCACAGGGAGATCATGGATACTCCATGCGCACAGAGGCGGGAATCGAGCCCCAACCGTGGAGGTGCAGGGCGAGCATGAAGCATCCCCCCCCCCCCCCAATCCTGTGCATTATAATCACAAAAAATGAATAGCCAAGTAAGATATACATGTATAGAAGCCTATGTCTGACCAGGTCACCTTCTTTTGTATGTAGAAGTACAATTTGAGATGCCTCAGTTAAACAACAGTTGATTAAAACGATTCAGTGGCCTAGACTGCTTACCCCGGTTTTGACTTCTTCACTCAGCCAACCTGGTTGCGATGATGATTCCTCCAACATTATGATGCTTGCTTTAGCCTTAAATCAGCTCACCTACAACTATAGCAGCTAAAACCGGTGGAAATGACCGAAGTTTACCGACACTCACTGCAGAACACACACACACACACACACGCACACAGACACACACGCACCGCGCGCGCGCCCCGACGCCAAGCAGAACAGAAACTCGATATGAGGCGAAGCTGAGAAGCTACACCACTATCAGCGGTCTCGCTACCAAACACTCGAAGACAACACGTTTAAAGCTTAAAAAAATTAGCCCTGTTTTTAAAAACGCCTGTGAGAATAACAAGGCCTACAGCTTTCCTCAGGAGCTGTTCGTTGTTTCCCCTTTTGTTCCGCGACTTGAAAACGAAAGTAACTTGCGCCTGTCTGGAAGCCTGTCGAGGCTGCTATGCTAACACCTGCATGAACTATACAGCTGGCAGCAATCAAAATGTAATACACCAATGTAATAAACCTTATAAAATACGCTGAAATTTGATTCCTCGTTCATTCTGGTGAAGAGAAAAAGCTTTAATCTGCTTTTTCTTGCAAGACAAAGTAAGCAAAAATAATACCACCAGATACATGAACATTTTAATATGCAAACTAGTTAAGTAGGGAATAAAACACAATGCTGATTATTTCAAAATGACAGCATGTCTTGAAGTGTTTTGTTCCTCTTATGCCACAGCAATTTTCCAACAATTAGAAACACTGGGTGCAAGCGGGGACACCCCCTCAACTGGACACCCCACATTCACACACTCACCGCATTTACATTTAGGGCCAATTTACCGTCAGTAATCCACTTACCTGTATGTTTTTGGGAGGTAACTGAAGATCCGAGAGAAAACCCACATGGACACAGAGAAGACATGCAAAACTCCGCTGAGCTCAAGAGCCAAACCAGAGACCCTGGAGTGTTGAGACAGCAGCACTAGCTGTTGTGCCGCCACACCACCTCCATTGATTACATTTTTTATGTTTTAACTGTTTATACTGTAGTTACATTTAATGTTGTGGAACATCAATGAGACAAGTTAGTCTATGTTATCACTTACGTTACAGTAGCTATAAACATTCATTCTTGCATCAGCCTCTCTGTTTTTCTCTCTTAAAGTTAATAAGATAAATAATCACAGCTGGTCATGCTACTGACGAGCAGTAACACACAAAGTCCCCTGTCCTGATGCCTCTGTCATGGTGGAAAAGTAACTGATTGATTGGACTGTCTACAGCTTGCATATTGTCCAAACATATTGCTGGACCTTGTGGTGTCCTGTACACCACCCCAAATGCTTATCATACATATGAAAAATAATAATTTTTAAAAATGCAAAAAACAGGAAACACCATCACAGTACAAGCTTTAAAACATAAATATCCAAAAATATTTCTAAACATGAACAGAATGTATGACATCTGACAGGTGTTATCAATTCTTGTTCCAGGACTTCCCATATTACCTAGTGGACAAAAACTTTATAAGTAAAAGTAATTTAAAAAAAAATAATAATTGTAACAGTAACAGCAAGAAAGTGTCTAGTAAAATACATAAAAAAAACTTAAGTTACTAATTGCACTAATATGGAGACGTTATTCTCATGAATTGCAAAATAACATTATGCAAAATGTTCACCTCTCATCTGTCAAAGAATGTTAGACAATTGAATTGAATAAACCACAAAAGGAGATAATTGCTTCATTTTCTTAAGCAAAAGAAATTTTATTAGAAAATCTAATGTTGAACATGGCTGTACCCCAATGGACAAATGGCTTCTTATTCACTACATGGTGTTTTTGGAATAGTAATTATTTTGTCTTTGCAAATTGGATTGAACAAGTATACTACATTAGTGTGCTCTCTCTACCATTTCAGAATATCCCAGTAGTTACTCAGAGTTTTTTTTTTACTATTTTTTATCAGTTATTCATCACTGAACTTTGGTAATTTATCACCAGGAACAACCACATGGTCAACTCCACCTTCGGTAATCACCACCAAATGAGCGATACCACCACTCACGTTATCTCTGCCAATAGCCAATGCCAAAGCTGGAAAGGGAGAGAAAGAGACGGAAAGAGAGAGAGAGATAATACTGTTAGTAAACAAATTTCGGAATTCAACAGTGTCCCAGAATGAGTTTTTTACAACATAAGTTATATTACTACCAGTCAAATGTTTTGGCACACCTACTAATAGAAGGCTTTTCATCATTTTTACTTTTTACATTTTCTACTATTTTGGACTAATTATGAAATAACTAATTATGAAATACTATTAATGAAATAACACATACTAAATCATGACGTGAGCAAGAATGTGGTAAATCAAAACTATTTTATATTTTAAATTCTTAATAGTATTCCTGATGAAGCTTCATGCAAAAAAAAAAAAAAAAACTGGATTCACTGCATAAAGGGTAAGAAAAATGTGCTATTAAGTATGACATTTAAATTATTCTGTAGCTCTAATTCAGTTTTTTAATTTTCTGTAGTGCTGGTCAGCCCCTTAACATCCCGGGCACACTGGCGGGCCAGCCTCACACATTCCTTACTCTCACACATCTACATAACGTTTCCCATTAGTTTCATAGTAGTCACTCAGTAATATGCTTTAAATAGGCCTATTAAATTTAAAAGGGCTTATTACCATTTGTAACAAACTGAATGCATTCCTCTCGGTTCATATCAGGTTTGTACTTGGCGTCCATGTAGCCGTAAATATACGTGCTACCAGAACCACCGATGGTAAAGGGTTGACTAATCAGCATCCCTCCCATAGATACCGTGTACACCTAAAACACACAAAATGAAAACATATAAAGGTGGCTATGGTGCCAGATTTATCAGAATGTTAAAATGTGATGATACTGTACTGGAGTATGTCTACAATGCTGTCCCTAATGGTCTGATTTAGGCTAGAGGACACTTTCCAGTGGGGAATTCAGTCTGTAATTGCACAGGCTCCATCTGAGCCATATTAAATACAGTCACCTGTGACTCTCATCCGAGTCTGTAGTTCCATCCTTTATCTAAGTTTATACTGTAAACCACCATCATACCTGTGGCCCTTTCTTCTTGTCCCAACCCGCTGTGATGAAACCAGCCTCTAGATCTTCCCTATTATTGTAGCACAGCTCCTTTAGCACAGTGGCTGCAGCTTTCACCAAAGGAGGAGATCCCATCTGTATACTAGAGAAAGAAGGCATTGGGAAACATTTAGAAACAGCTTTGATAGACAGTTCATAGTATAAATTTGAGCAATGCTGCTGAACAAATCTTCTGTTCAAATGAATAATAGCAACTTTACTTATTGTTTAAACTAGACATACAAATTATGACTGGATAAAAAAAATGGGAAAACAAAACATAAAACGAGTAAAGTGAAATTAAATAGATACAAGGATGAGAAAAAAGAACAATCAATAATAAAAATACTTAAGATGAACAAATAAAAGTAAACAAATTAATTAAATTAATTTTAAAAAAACCCAAAAAAAAAAAAAACCCAAGCAAACAGTAAGACAACAAAAATTTAATAAAAGTCAAATGCATTAAAGGCCCTATTAACTTTACGCAATGTGCTATTATACTACTCTTTAAAAGTACATTTTGAATTTAGACATAAATTTATACATGACCATTAACTTTATTATTTCCATTTGTCTTAGAAAGGAATTTGTCCCATAAGACTTTATGAAATATATATAAATATGAAACCAGTTTGAGATGACTTTTGCTTTGTGACATGGTGCATTATCATGCTGGAAGTAGCCATTAGAAGATGGGTCACACATGTTCAGCAACAATACTCAAATAGGCTGTGGCAATCAGGTGATGATTGATTGGTATTAAGGGGCCCAAAGTGTGCCAAGAAAACATTTCCCACACCATTACACCACCTCCACCAGTCTGGACTGTTGACACAAAGCAGGTTGGGTCCATGGATTCATGCTGTTGGCACCATCTGTGTGCCTTAACCAAAATGGAGATTCAGCAGACCATTTTTCCAGTCTTCAACTGTCCAGTTTTGGTGAGCCTGTACCCACTGCAGCCTCAGATTTCAGTTCTTGGCTGACAGAAGCGGAACCTGAAGTGATCTTCTGCTGTTTTAGCCCATCCGATTCAAGGTTTGTTGAGTTGTTTATTCTGAGATGCTTTTCTGCTCACCACAATTGTACCCAGTGGTCATCTCAGTTACTGTAGCCTTACTGTCAACTTGAACTAGTCTGGCCATTCTCTGTTGACCTCTCTCATTAACAAGGTGTCTCTGCAGAACTGCCGCTCAGTGGATGTTTTTTCTTTATTGCACCATTCTGGGTAAACACTAAAGACAATTGTGCATGAAAATCCCAGAAGATCAGCAGAAATATTCAACCCAGCCCATCTGGCACCAACTATCATGCCATAGTCAAAATCACTGAGATCACATCTTTTCCCCAGTCTGATGGTTAATGTGAACATTACCTGAAGCTGCTGGCCTGTATCTACATGATTTTATGCATTGCACTGCTGCCACACAATTGGCTGATTAGATAATTGCATGATTGAGTAGGTGTGCAGGTGATCCTCATAAAGTGCTCAGTGAACATACAGATAGGTAGATATATACACACAGACACACACACTTTTTTTTTCAAGTCTAGTGTGTCCAAACTGATTAAAATGAGATGAAATACTGTTTTTCTTAGTGGAGTTTACAGTGAAGTGCTGGATTATTGATCATAACAACTGTACATTACTAAATCTAAATAAGTTTATTGATAATTACCTGTGGAAAGACAGCTGAAACTTGGCCACTCTTGTGACATGTTGTGCATCTGCCAATGAACCAGCAATGCAGCAAAATATCCGATCATGAACCTGTATCAGCTTGTTAATGACTTTAGATGACACATACGACCTATAGATTAAAAAACAACAACAGAAAATCAAACATGGCTAAAGTTTGGGTCAGGAGTTTATTGAACATACTCTAAATATAGCATTTATCACACACAATATACTGGTCTCATAATAGTTTTTTTACTCACCCACCAATTGAGGCCCTGGAGTCTGAACCAATGATAACACCTCCATTGTACTTTACTGCTACTATGGTAGTCTGTGAAAAAGAGTGTAAGTGTCAAGTTAACATTTTTATACATACTGTATTGTCACAGACATACTCGGCTTGGCCTTGAAATTGGACTCAACCCCCTTAACACTTCTTGACTCAATCCTAATCCATCCAAGGAAAGGTACAGGGACTATTATTTTAGAAGTACACCAGTGATGCTAACATTGTGGTGTGTATGGAGATGACACAAGTGTATCTGGTGTATTGGTATTGCTGTGGTCTACACCTACTGGCCACTTGTTGGCTCAAATTGTAGATGTACAATTTCAAACTGCCAATCATCTTGCATACACAACTTGTGTTCGTCCTCTAGCGTTCATCAGTGCCAGTTTCTTACCGCTGCATATTTTTGTTGGTGAACTGTTGTCAACCCAGCTGTAACACTGAAGAGTGTTAAAAATCCCAGTAATGCTACACCATCTGACACACTCATACCAGCATCATACACATACTCACATCATGTCCCTGGTCCCTTGCTGGTCCCTTTACACCAAAAGACTAAAGAAAGGTGGGCTGACAAATTGTGCAATTAAAATCCAAAATGTATTAATATGTACTGTGAATGTACTTAATAAAGTGGTCCCTGAGTGTATTGGCTGAAAAGTAGCACAAAAATAATACATTCTCATGATAACAAGTATATATGGGTTAATTATAAATCTTTTCCCTATATCATTACAGTGTTTTATTGTATTTATTTTGTATCATGACATCACAGCTAAACCCAGAACGATACTGAACTCCATGCTCGGGCAACACAGTGATGCAGAGTTCAATCCTGAGCTCAGGATACTGTTTGTGTGGAGTTTTTCATGTTATCCTATGTCCATGAAGGCTTCCTCCAGGTTCTCCGGTTTCCTCCTACCTCCCAAAAAACATAGTGGTGGATCAACTGGTTGTGTTAAATTGGCTTTGGGTGTGAATGAGTGTGTGCTTGTTGGACTAGTCTGCAATGGACTGGTGTCCCATCCAGGGTGTACTCCATATAGAATCCGGATCCACTACAGCTGTGATCAAGACGAAACGGTACAATGGAGATGAATGAATGAATGAGTGAATGAATGAATGAATGAATGAATGAATGAATGAACGCCACAGTCTCCCACTAAAAGTGTACGTTTCTTTTTCCCCTGCTGAAAAAAACAATAGAAACCATACTAGAAATTCTAATGGTTTCCACTACAATTACCATTACAAATCATCAGCTAACCATTAAAACCATTACCATTGCAATTACTGGTCCTTAATGGTATCCACTAGACATAACATGCCACCAATAGAAACCAACAAATTATCCCAAAGGGGCGACCCACAGGATACCATTACAGTTTCCAATAAAACCAATGCAATTCCCATTATAACCATTATAACCATTACAAATTTTATGAGGATTCCTGTTGTTTTTCAGCAGGGTTGCTTAGTGTGTATCTTTGAGTGTGCATGTAGTGTAATTTTAACATATAAAACAGAAGTAAGAACAGGTCCTTGATGTCCATTTGTGTACCTTAAATCAGTTTAGAGGTATCCTACATTCAGAGGAACATACTACAGGTATGAGGGTAGAGAGTAGCGCCTCAGACACCAGGAAAGCTACAGTTTAGCACTGTTTTCAGAGGCGCCATTCTCTAAATGAAAGTGAAAGTAACTAAACACAACAAAAAGCACGTTTCGACAAATTTGCGATATATTACTGCTAGAAATAGCAGCGAATCATCAAATGAGCAATAAACAAGGTAGCCTTGATAATGTGGTTAGTTTTTCATGGTCAGTTTTTGCTTTGGTTATGCGAGCTTTCCTCAAGTCCATCCGTCTATGCTAGTAATAAATGAGCCTCTATAGCTAGCCTGTAGTAATGATACAGTAAGATGTACTTACTCCTGTGCTGACACCTTTACTCTGGGATTTTGGTGGGTCCATGGTTACACAGAAGTGGCAGTTTTAGATGATTAGCTTCAGGAAACTAGGAGTGCAAACAGCCCGGTGTCTTGCGATCACACACACAGGTTTACAGCGCCATCTCTGGCGAGAGAAGTATAGCTGCAGCCAAACCAGCCTCCATTTGAACACATGAAGCTGCAAAGGTTTCTGTGGAAATGGTGCAGTTTCATATCTTTAGAGCACTTATATCAGGTTTTAATTTCGACAGCTCGACAATCTATGGTCAAACTTACATTTTTTTTACTTTAACAGTATTAGTGTGTGAAAAAAGCACAGCAAGGTTTTGAACATCCATCCATTTTCTGTACCAGTTATCCTACACAGCGTTGCGGGGAGCCTGGAGCCTATCCCAGGGGACATAGTGCACAAGGTAGGGGACACCCTGGACAGTAATGATACTTATGTCTTAAGTCTCTGTAGTCAAACTTAGTGTAAATCCAAAAGCTTATATATATATATATATATATATATATATATATATATATATATATATATATATATATATATATATCTCAGTGTGTGTGTGTTTTCTCAGAAAGGAGAAGTATAAGCATGGTACAACCCCAGTTTTGACAGAGAATACGGTTCATCTGGAGCTGGATTTACTGCAAGAGACAGTTCAGACTCTGGACACGGTCTGAACTCAGGCTATATAGAAAGTACATTTAGTTTAGTTAGTTTGGTCCAGTTTCTCTGCTGTGAAACTCAGCACAGAGCTCAACATAAAGCAAGAAAAATAATTTCCATTATATATACAATAATTTTCCTTATTGTATTAAATGCATAAAACATACCTGGTGTTGAGACATTTTAATCTACTATCATTTACTTTGAGTAACTCATCCATTCATCTCCAGTGGATTTATATGTTCATGTGTGTATTATGCTGTGTGAGGAAGGAAAGGCACTGAGATTATGTAAATAATACCACACTCCAAAGCCAGTGTAGGCTACAGTCCACCACTTTTCTCTGTGTGATACATTTCTCACAGCAGTTGATTACAGTCAGATATTTAATGTGCAGGGTTTGGGTGTCAACAATGTGGAAACTGCACCACTGACAGAATATGTTATCATATGCAATGACAGATTAACCTTAGGGCCATTGCCTACGGGCTTCTAAATTCAAAGGGGTCATGAGCTGTAGCCTGATTTTTAAAAAAATAAATAAATAAATGAAAGTTTGATAGGTTTTTAAGTGAACAGTTTCTGATTTTTAAACCAGTGAGCATAACACTTAATTAAAAAAAAAAAAAAAACCACAGTCTTAGTGCTTTTAATTTTTCTGATGATGACACCTAGACCAGTCAAGCAATGCATCTATGCAATTGACTATTGACTAATTGGCATCTATGCATAGTCATTAACTACGTATACATTTGGGTGATTCCTGGCAAATTTGAAAATTGAGTGAAAGTGCAACTGTGTGTGTGCACTTGGATGGGTTAAATGCAGAGCACAAATTCCAAGTATGGGTCACCATACTTGGCCACAAGTCACAAGTCACTTCACTTCACCAAAGAGAGAGCAGTGTTGGTTGAAGTTTCAGCAATATTGATCAATTTTATATGTAGCTAACATTATTGACATGGTGATCAATTGCCCATGATACTGTCAGGACTGCTTCCAGCAAAACCAGTGTTCCACTGCTGAAGGTGAGTTAGTGTAACTGCCCATGGGCCTCTGTGTTCTTAATCCGTCATTGATTATATGGCATTTTCAACATTGATAGCATGTAAATGTGATTTTAAATATGTTTTTGACATATGTGTTTCTATTCTAATGGCTTGACTTAAGTTTCTAATTACTGGGTGGCCAGAATTTACATTTTCAGTAATTTTTTTTTTTTATTATTAATTTTTTTTTTAAAATTTTGGCAGCAAATAGCCTAAAGATACTGCATACTACAACAGGGAACAATTGCTGTAATTGAGGGAATACAAATGATACAAATACAAACAGTGTGAAACCCTATTCCATCAATGACAGTTTTTTTTTTTTTTTTTTTTTAAATATTAATATTCACACAGGGGCAAATTAGAGTACCCAGTGCCCCTGATTTATAAAGCTGAGCTCAGGTTCTAACTGGGGACCCTGAAGCAGTGAGGCAGCAATGTTATTATTATTATTATTATTATTATTATTATTATTATTATTATTATTATTATACCATCCTATGAAATTACAGTACAACCCAGGTCCACAATGTTCCCCCTCCTTATGTGTACCATATGTCCACATAAATGTATTCATCCTTATTATATGAATTATTTTTGTCTTCGAGCTGTCTATATAATTTACCCCCACACTATAAAACATGACGCGTGCACGTGTGAAGTAAAAAGAGCCACAGCGCCACCCGCAGGCAGGAAGTCTTCCTGAAAACTGATGATGTGAACAGACGAGCTGCTCTCATTGGACGGCGGAGCGCTAAACCCGGCAGGTAGGTGAGGACTTTTCCTTCTTAAAACCTAATTTCTGTAATTTTCATGTAAAAAAAAAAAAAAAAAAAATACGTGCGTGGGGGTTTGTAGACTTTTGACATTTCTACGCATTTATTTTTTCAATAAATACGGTAAAACAGCTAGTCATAAGCGAAAGTAAAATAAAACAGCATCGTTTGAGCTTTCGGTTTCGAAACTAAGTGGAAAGTTTTGTTCAGACATATCGATATATCATATTTCACAAAGTCTTTTTTTTTTTTTTTTCTTTCAGGAATTTGCTTTTTTTATTCATTATTCATCGTTTTAAACAGAGCATGGCCCTTTTGGAAGTGAGTGGATCCTCGTCTCATTCCGGACTCGGCTCCCAGTTCTCCTCAAAGCGGATGCCGTATGTTGATCGACTGAATCACTTCAGCTTTGGGACAAAATGTCAGGAATTTGCTGTACCAGTTGGGGTTGATGTAAGCACTATGTCTATAATGTCTTCCTTAATGGTGTTCTCTCTTACAGCCAAGTCACCCTGATTAATGTGTGCTCAACTATTTACCTGAATCTTATACTCCACCT
>CM075028.1:10984432-11020772 GCA_037576675.1 Pangasius sanitwongsei
GAGACGCCCAGATCCTTCATCTTGGTCCTGGAGCGGCCCGACCCCTGCACTGATCTCTACAAGTACTGTGAAGATGTGAACATGTCTGAATCTCTGGCTCAAATCATCATGCAGCAAGTAATTCATGCTGCATGTCACTGCCGTGACCGGGGTGTGCTCCATCGAGACATCAAGGAAGAAAACATTCTCCTGAACCCTCAGACCCTTGAAGTGAAGCTGATCGATTTCGGCTGTGGTGATCTACATAAGGACACCCCCTACACGGAATATGCAGGTAACTGCGCCTCGGAGATGAGTAGATTTGATGGGAATTTGGTGGTGGATCATTTTTGTGATCTTACTCAAGATACTCTTTCTCTGTCTTTCATTCAGGCACTCGGACTTTCCACCCACCTGAATGGATTGTTGAAAAAAAGTATGAGGCGGAACCTGCTACTGTCTGGGGTCTGGGTGTACTCCTGTACAACCTGTTATGTGGAGAAGAGCCTTTTTATGGAGCACAAGAGATTGTTGATGGCCGCCTGAACTTCCCTGATGATCTGTCTGAAGGTGAGGAAATACAGAAGCTTTACATTCAAACCTGTACACAAAACTTTCATAGCAAAATAGCTAATATTAGCAATATTTTTTTTTAAAAATACCTAACTGACAGAAAATATAAATATGAAGAGAAGTTTCTGAAGGTTACCAAATTTCAGTTTTAACCAATTACATTACTGCACACACAGCTTGCTGCAGTCTGATAAGGTGGTGCCTGCAACGAGACCCTAAAAGACGACCAACCCTCGAGCAGATCCTCGCACATGACTGGTTCTGAGGCCAGGTTAGTGAAGAACAACAGAATAGACCTAAATAACATGAGCTGAGTGAGTGTAAAATAATGATGTCCAGTGCAAGTGGATTGTACTACATCAGAACTGAGTTCTGCAATAACAGATTGCTATGCTAACAACATTAAATGCAAGTAATTGAAGAAAAATATGTTAATATTTAATGCAGTAACAGTTAATATTTATGTTATTTAACTGAAGATATCTCTCACGTTTTTGTTCTACAGACTCCCTACAGAAGAAAAAAAAAAAAAGGAAAGAAGAAAAAGCACCTGGGGGTCACCAGGGGCCTTTGTGTGTGTGTGTGTGTGTGTGTGTGTGTGTGCGCGTGTGTGTGCTTCCCCACAGTGGGAACGACATCAGCAGATTGGAGTGTTTGTTCCAGTACTAGCAGTACAACTGCTAAGGTTCTGCCACTGCAGGCCATATACGATGATCTTACGATGTTCTTTAGAACATCTGAACACACGAACACAGAGAGAGAACCAGACACAGTGTGGAGAATGAAGGGTAAAGGGATGGGTGTTATCCTGCTAATGTAGCAGGCTCAGCAGCGAACAGCGCACGGTGCAACCGGGTTTGGGGGAGAATAAAGGCTAAAGAAAGGGTGTGTGGCAATCACACTCGAGTAGATAATTCTGAGGAAGAACTTGACCCAGTGGAGAGATGATGGAAGAGTGGAGGGAACTCGAGTATAGCACCAGTATGCGCGTTTGCAGAGTCCTGCTACATAAAGTAAATTTAATGAGTAAGTGTGAAGTATGGCAAGAGAACCCCACTCAGCCACCACAAAAGAAGGTAAATGATTGATTTACACTGCCCCTGGTGTCCAGGAGGGATGAAAAAACACCCATGTATTCATCCCTGAGACAGTAGAGTTTGATTGCAGTTTATTGGCCATGTCTGTTTTCTTACATAAGTAAGAACATGAGTACATAAGTTCAGATGAACATGATTTTCAAATGTGCTGGCATTCTTCAAGTGATCCATACAGGACTTTTTTTTTTAGACCTTGGCAATTTTAAAAAACGCAGTTTGCAAAAGCATTTCAAAACTTTTGAAGGTTGGATCTGCAGTGGACTTGACTATATATATATATATATATATATGTAATCCATATAAGTTGGAATACTGACGACCAGATGCCTAATGCCTTCCAACCTGATAAATACAAGGTTTGATTATCATATGATGTCACTTAATTTAATGCTGTTTAGAAGTTTTTAATGTTGTAAGCTGTTAATTGTTGTTGTTAACTTTTTTTTTTACAGTGTTTGTATTTTATGTAATGAGGAAAAAAACATGAAAAAAAAATGTTTAAAAAACCTTTTAACCACATCGTCGATGATCTATTATTTGTCCATCCTGTTATGTCCACTCTGTTATGGCTGTGTCCACCCTGTTACACACACGTTTTCTGTCTTTAATTTAAAGAAGCCTGTACATTGCATAAAAGGAGGGCCAATTGTATGTCCGTTAAAAAAATAATCTAAATACTACTCACATGCATTTTATCCGAATAGATATGAAGATATGAAATGTGAATGATGTGCTGGTGTGATACACAGTTCATACAATACAAATTCTACTGTTTTAAGATAATAGTCAAAAACATTTAAAAGTAGAAAAGGGATACATTAGTCCTTAAATAATGTCTGTGTTGCCAATCATGTGGCAGAAGCACAATGCAAAAAGTCATGCAGATTCAGGTCAAGAGATTCAGTTAATTTTCACATCAGACATCAGAATGAGGAAACGTGTGATCGCTGTGGCTTTAACTGAGGCATGGATGTGGCTTTAACTGAGGCATGGATGTGGCTTTAACTGAGGCATGGATGGCCGGTTTGAGTATTTCAGAAACTGCTGATCTCCTGGGAATTTCACACACAACAGTCTCTAGATTTCACACTTTTTCTTGATTCTGATGTTTGATGTGAACATTAACCGAAGCTCTTGACCTGTATCTGCATGATTTTTAGCATTGCACTGCTGTCACATGATTGGCTGATTCGAGAACTGCATGAATGTACAGGTGTTCTGGTGTTCCTAATAAAGTGGACAGTGAGTGTATGTTTAAATTAAAAGCAGTTATGCACATGTCCCTAACAGAATACACTTCTTGGGTCAGCCACTTTAAAATATTTTAATAAATGTGATCATTTGTATGCCTGAGCTTAGCATCCGCTTTGAAAAGTTTAACATGTAGCTTTTATAATAAAGCATGAAAAAGCTTTAAGAACAATGTTTCATTTTCTGAAAGTTTTGAGGTCCAAAAGGCATAAATTACTGGCATATTTAAAAAAAAACACACACATAGCTATGGTCTGAGGTTAAATCTTTATATGATTGTAGCCTACAGTTTGGATATTTTGCTGCTTTTGGGTTCCTACTAATGTCAGATTTGATGAAGCAATAAACACTGAGATTAATATGCTTAAATACTGCTTAGTTCAGATTTTTTAACATTATTCAACAAACAGCTGTGTTTTTTAGAAACATTTATTGTCTACAAATGATCTCTTCTTCATCGCCAAACCTGGAGAGAATTAACAAAACTATAATGGAGCATATATTAAGAATTTAATACAAGTGTGTGTGTGTGTGTGTGTGTGTGTGTGTGTGTGTGTGTGTGTGTGTGAGAGAGAGAGAGAGAGAGAGAGGGAGAGAGAGAGAGAGACTGAAGAAAAACTCACTATAAATTCCCCTGGTCACTGGTGGAAAAAGCTTAGCTAATGGAGACTGTTGTAGACTGTTGTTTTCCCCATAAGTCAGGTTTTGATCGGCCAACATGATCACACACTTCCACGAGCTAATAATAAACTCTTTCCTATGATAGCCTAAATATTATAATAAAACTATTATGAGCCCTATGCAGATAGGTCTAGCACTAAATAAAATACATGAATAGTCAAGCAGGAAAGTGTTATTCTGTGCTTTGTTCATTCATTCATTTGAAGCACAAGGTTCATTTCTAAAGCCAGGAAATGCTTTTGCCTATTTTGGGGGGGATTTCAGTGATCACAGGATCAACATCAGTGTAGTGAAGAATTCTGAGCAGTTCTGTGGAATAACATACTCAACTTATAATATAATAAATAAGAAATAATATAACAATATAATGTAACATATACTGCTGCTGTAATAGGTGCATTTCCCTCTGGGATAAATAAAGTGATCTATCTATCTATCCATCTATCTATCTATTTACCTGTCTGTCTGTCTATCTATCTATATACATAATAGTAATCCTTATTTGATTTATTGTTTATATACACTGAATTAAATTATGTTGAGAAGTTTTTGAGTTTATTTTTGAGATATAGTATTCCTCTTACGATTTACTGTTTTATTTATTTATTAATACTGTCAGTAACACGAGTTCTTATTTATTTATTTATTTATTTGGTCTCATTAACTTCAAGTCCCTGTGAGTGTGCTATTACTTTAGAAACGATGACGTATTTACGGAAATCCAGAAAGGCCATGAGGTTTTTTTTCTCGTGATCTCGCGATAACAAAAGTTACTTTCCGAGCTCAAGTAGCGCAGCGTTCTAGCGTTGCAGCCTTGTGGCCGGTGGCACGCTGTTATTTATTGGTGTTATGGCGAGTCTGCAGTAATTACATCCCATTTCCGACGATTTCATCAAGATTTTCATACCCAAGTTGCCAGTAAATTACTGTAAAATGTACAGCATTTTGTACAGTGCAGTCTCCCGAGTTCAGGATTGAGTCCAGGAGCTCAGAGCTGTGAGACAGTAGCGCCTGATGCACCTGATGTTAGCTCTTAAAGCAGTCCCTGATGCCCTCACACTGTACATCATGTATGCTAGTCATACATTTCGACATCATGAGAAAATTACAACATATCTGCAGAGACACCAGAACATGGCTCAAGTGAAGCCATGATCCCGAGCTGTAGGCTTTCGTATTTTCACCAGAAAAGTCTGAGGCCTAAATGACTAACCAGCCCAGAGACATAGCCTTGAAAATGAGTAAACTCGATATTTTCCATTATTACATTTTCATTTTTGTATTCTATGATTTCAGCGCATTTATGTAATAAATACCAAAGAGAAAAGAGATCATACTGAATGACATTTCCACATATTATTCATTATTCATGAACATTTTCACTAACTAATTTTCATTATCAGTATCATTAGCATTAAAAAAAAAAAAAAGAAGCATAAAACCGTGATTTTTGGTTTTTCAGTTCGGGTTAAATATAGAATAATGAATGCAAAACGCAAAAGTACACGGATCCTATTCCTAACTAAAGGAAGTTACAATGTTAATACAAGGTGTCCACATGGTTCTGACTGGCAGAGAATATAAAAATGATTATGTTCAAACAACTATTTATAAATAATTTGGTTGACTTTAATACGGTTATTTCTGGCACATGTCCTCTTCCCTGTCCCAGATAGGTCGATATTTTCATTTTGATTACACACTGTTGGGCTTTTTAAGACACTCTGCACTGTTCCAGGAGCAGCAAAGGAGCCAGAAAAGGTTCAAGATGCAGTAAAAGAACATTTATTATTCTTTTATTTATTTATTTGTTTGTTTGTTTGTTTGTTTGTTTACTTATTGTACACACGCACACAGACGCTGTTTACGGAAGGAGCATTGTGACGTCACAGAGCGGTGCCACTCATGGACCTGAGCATCTCGGACAAACTCGCATCTCATTAATTCCTGCTGACTAAAGGATGGAGGCTCTCAAGAAAGCTTTACGTTTCTTTACGAAGTTGACTTCTGCTACAGCTAAAAAAGTGATGGATTGCAATCATCCAACAAACGGTAAGTTAACGCACTTTTTTACAGAATCTCTTTTTATGTGAAGAAAACATTAATTATTCATGTAAATGTTCGCTATTAAAGATTAGGAGTGAGGGGTCAGAGTTGAGTGTTCTGCTCTGTGCTCAGGAAAGAGTTGATAATTAGCTAATTAATTAGTTGAAGCTGTGTTAAATGAACTTTGCAGTGGCTCTTCTGGACTACTCCTGATTTCGATAAAGCATTTTCTTATTAAATGTAGACTCAGTAGTACAGTACAGCACAGAGGATGCTGGGGACATGTCCTCATCACCTTCTGAGAGTGTAGTAGCTTAAAAAATAGTTTAAATAATAATTCTAGGAAGAAACTGATTCACTTATCATTTAGTTTGCGATATACATCATTAATTTATTTACATAAATATATAGAAATAGAAATGGAGGCTTATTATTCACACCTTGTCTCACTCCTTGGTTTAGGTGATGTTAACTATATTAACAAAAGTGTAAGACCTCCAAAGCTTCCATCACAGAATGGTGGAAGTCTGATTTATTTATTTATTTATTTATTTATTGTCTTTAAATTCTGTGATTGATTTCTTTTTTAAGCAAGGTTACACCTTTTTTTTTGTTTGTTTGTTTGTTTGTTTGTTTACCCTAATATAATATAGTACCTTATAAAATAGTAATATGTAGACCTAGTATACAGTTGGACTATAAAAGGGAAGGTGATATGGCAAAAATATCATACCACTGTAGTAGAAGACATTTTCATGATACATATCAGGATATTTAGATTTGCTAACAAATATTTGAATTTAAATTCTAAAAAAAAGTAAAATAATTATCATGGATCAGCAGGATGAATCATTTAGTACTAAAAAATATATTTTCATGTCTAATGCTTTAAAATCCACTACTTGTTCCAGTGAATAACAATATAGTGCTATAAATGTAAATGTTATTATCTGTAGTAGTCAGAAAAGTGTATCATGATTTTAAAAAAATGACTGTATATTATCATCATCCAGCCCTAGTAATTTATAAAATATTTTCTTCAGCAGACCGACTCTTAACTGAGACCTGTGTAGAGGCATCCTGCTCCTTCACTAGAAGACAAAGCAAGTTGAATTCTCTAAAAAGAAAAAGGATGGATGTTCCTTATGAAGGGCCTGAGCCCCAACCTGAGGAGATGCCGGAAAAAAGGAGGAGAACAGAGACAGAAGAGAATAATGTGAACAGAGAAAAGACTGAGAATGAGTCAAAGGCATCCTGCTCCTTTGCTATAAGACAAAGCAAGGAGGATCCTCTGAAAAGAAAAAGGATGGATGTTCTTCATGAAGAACCTGAGCTCCAGCCGGAGGAGACAGCAGAAAAAAGGAGGAGAACAGAGACAGAAGAGAAGAGAACACAGCCTGTTAGAAGAATCAACGCTTTTCGAATCGGTCTGTCCAAAGTCACACCTCATATTACTAACATTGTGGACTCATAATAGCTGTTACCTGTGGAAATATCACAGAGCTAGATCTCTGATAAAATTTTCAGCTATGCTGAGGAAATGTATATTACATTGTGTAGAAAAAGTAACCCACTTATTTATTTATTTGTTTACTTATTTTAACAGCAAAGTTTCGTGGACGCTACGCTATGAAAGAGCTGCTGGGTAGAGGAGCCTATGGTTACGTCTACGCAGGTGTCCAGAAGTCGGATGGGGAAAAGGTGAATATCAGCACATATGCAGTTAACTGGCACTGCTGAACACAATACAAGACTTGTAGATCATTATATGTTGCTGATTGTACCAAAGATACAATCATGGAGGCCATTATCTTAAAATCGCTTATTGTAAACATAAAATAAATCTGGACAACAAAAAACCTACATTAAATACAATAACAATTAACATCCTAATTTATCCTTGAAGGAAAACTCTAGGGGGCATGGTGGCTTAGGGGTTAGCACTGTTAGCACTGGGCTGGAGTTTGCATGTTCTCCCTGTGCTTCAGGGGTTTCCTCCCCAGTCCAAAGATATGTGTGTGTAGGTTGATTGGCAGTTCCAAATTGTCCATAGAGTGTGAGTGTGTGATTGTGCCCTACAGATTGGCACTCTGTCCAGGGTGTCCCCCTGCCTTGTGCCCCGAGTCCTCTGGGATAGGCTCCAGGTTACCTTGCGACTCTGTGTACGATTAGCCATACAGAATATGGGTGGATGGAAAACTCCAGCCTGAAACACCTTAAATTATGTTTAGACTGAAATATTTTTGAGGTGCTTAGCGGTTTTGGTGCTAGTTTGTTGGTTGGTGCTGTATTTTCATTATTGCTGTGAGAAGGTAGTGGTTGTCTGCTGCTCTGACGTCACAGGGAGACAATGCCAGCGCAGATACAATGGTGTTTAACGGAATACAAAAATTCAGCACTATCAGACAACAGTCAGGTTCTGCTTGCTAGCTCCTAAAAAAAAAGAGCTAGAGTTTCTCTTCTCACTCACCATTTTTTCAGCTTGATATTTGGAACTTCATCCAAAATAAATCTTGGGTTCCATTGAAGATGTTAATGATTAACTATAGAGATTAATATGCAGGTCATTCAGGGTGAATTTTTGGAATATTACACATGTGAACTATTCTAGTTTGGAATAAATCCATTAGGTGGCGATGTTTATTAGGTTAGGCCTGCCAGTGATAATGACTGAACAACAAACACATGCGGCTAAATCAGTTCCACAATCAAGCAGCTTAGCATTTTAGCTGTGTACAGTCATAGTCTTGTAGAAATGAAGAAACGATACAACATCTACATCTAAAAAAAAGCAATTTCATGGTTTCTGGCTTAATTTCTGAGTATTAAATCAAGTCCTAATTTCATATATGAGTTTGTATAAGCAGAAGCTGGTTAGCTCAGCAGCTAGCTACACATGAAAACTGTACTGAGGCTGGATAATAGCAATGGAGCTAATTATCTATTTCTGTGTTGCAGGTGGCCCTGAAGTTTGTGCTCAAGGGAGGAAATGAACCATTTATCACTCTTGTAAATGAATTTACTTTACTTTTGTGTTTTTCTTGACAAAAAAATAATAATTTCTAAGCCAAAATATATGAAGGGTGAAAGTGACAAAAATTCTGAACACAGATTTGCTAGAAATGCATGTAAAGTAAAAATGGAGCTAATCAAAAGGCAAGTGTATTAAAATACATGTAATAATCAGCCATTGTATATTTATATACATTTAACAGCTTAGATTTGACAAAATCATGTTCCGTCCTTCAGCTTTTATTATTCCACCACATACAGGGTGGTCAGAGAGCCATGTGGAAGTAAAACCCATTTCATACAAAGAACAGTGATAGAATGTGATTTAAAAAGCATATTAGCTCTTATTATTATTGATTTTTCTTACCATTTAAGCATTAATCAATCTCGTTTATTACAGTTTTATTCAAATCTTCATTGAATGGTCTGTATTTTTTTTTCACTTGCATTTTGATCAGCATGATTTTGACTTCACATGCATGTCTGTCCAATCCAATACTAAGCATGTGCACTCTGTTTTTAGCCCGGTGACACACGCAGACTACCTGTTGAGGTGGCGCTAATGGAGCTCGTGTGCAAGCCGCCTCGCTGTCCATATGTGATAGAGCTGCTGGAATGGTTTGAGACACCCACATCCTTCATCTTGGTCCTGGAGCGGCCCGACCCCTGCATTGATCTCTACAAGTACTGTAGATTTCTACGCAAGAAAGTGCCTGAATCTCTGGCTCAAATCATCATGCAGCAAGTAGTTCGAGCTGCATGTCACTGCCGTGACCGGGGTGTGCTCCATCGAGACATCAAGGAAGGAAACCTTCTCCTGAACCCTCAGACCCTTGAAGTGAAGCTGATCGATTTCGGTTGTGGTGAGCTGCTTAAGGACATCCCCTACACGGAATATGCAGGTAACTGCACCTCGGAGATGAGTAGATTTGATGGAAATTCAGTGGTGGATCATATACAATATGTGTAGTGGTTTTTGTGATCTTACTGACAATACTCTTTCTCTGTCTTTCATACAGGCACTCGACGTTACTTCCCACCTGAATGGATCGTTGAAAAAGAGTACAATGCCGAACCTGCTACCGTTTGGAGTCTGGGCATACTCCTGTACAGCCTGTTACATGGAGAAGAGCCTTTTTTTGGAGCACAAGAGATTGTTGATGGCGACCTGTACTTCACTGATGACCTGTCTGAAGGTGAGAAAATACAGAAATAAATACAGCTTTACATTCACACCTGTACACAAAGCTGCTTCCATAGCCAAATTAGAATGAAAATAAAAGATAGCTAGAATTACAATTATTTATAATTAATGAATTATAGTTATTATAACTATGTAAAAAATTACTAACCAACAGAAAATATGAATATGAACAGATTTAGATAGTGACCAATTTTCAGTTTTAATGTTTCACTTACATTACTGCACTCACAGCCTGCTGGAGTCTGATAAGGTGGTGTCTGCAACGGGACCCTCGAAGACGGCCGACCCTCGAGCAAATCCTCACACATGACTGGTTCTGATGCCAGGTTAGTGCTGAACAGAATAGATCTAAATATAATGAGCTGAGTTCTGCAAAAACAGATTGCTATGCTAAAATTAAATGCAAGTACAAATGAAAATATTATTTAAGTTATTAATTATTGCAATATCAGTTAATATTTGTGATGTTTAATTGAAAATATCTGTCTCTTTTTTTTGTTCTACAGACTCCTTACCTAAGCACCCCGGGGTCGCCGTGGGGTGGTGAGAATCTCCTCAATGCCTTCTGTGTGTGCTGAAACATTCCAACAGAATCATGAAGTGGCGCAAGGCTTGATTGCGTGCATAACCTGGCAGGAGAGTTGTGTCGATCAGCTCCCTCACAATGCGAAACAGTGGGAACGACAACAGCAGACTGGAGTGTTTGTTCCAGTACTAGCAGTAGAACCGCTAAGGTACTGCCACTGCGTGCCATATGTGATACAGTGGAACATCTGAACACACGAACACAGAGAGAGAACCAGACACAGTGTGGAGAATGAAGGGTAAAGGGATGGGTGTTATCCTGCTAATGTAGCAGGCTCAGCAGTGAACAGCGCACGGTGCAGCGAAGGGGAACCCACTCAACCGGGTTTGGGGGAGAATAAAGGCTAAAGAAAGGGCGTGTGGCAATCACACTCGAGTAGATAATTCTGAGGAAGAGCTCAACCTAGCAGAGAGATGATGGAAGAGTGGAGGGAACCTGAGTTCAGCCCCAGTATGCGCGTTTGCAGAGTCCTGCTACATAAAGTTGATTTTGGCCGTAAGTGTGCGGGATGACGAGAGCCCCACTCAGCCACCACTCGCAGCACTTATTAACAGGCTTGAACAGTGGTAGGCTAGACACTGTGGGACGTGAAATACTCGGAGGAGACGGTGCCGAGGGAGAAACCAACTCGGCGGGAGAATGAGAGGTGAGTGTTGTACTGAGCAACAACACAAAGCAGGTCACACACACAAAAGAAGGTAACTGATTGATTTTCACTGCCCCTGGTGTCTAGGAGGGATGAAAACACATCCATGAATTCATCCCTGAGACAATAAAGCTTCATTGCTGTTTAATGGCCATGTCTGATTTCCTATAGTAAATAAGTTCAGATGAAACCTATACTAACTTGATTTTCAGATGTGCTGGCATTCTTCAAGTGCTTTTTTTTTTTTTGACATCAGAGACAGACATTTGCAATTTTACAAATGCAGTTTGTAAAATCATTTCAAACCTTTTGAAGGCTTTGTGTGATTTGAAATATTACCATGCAGTGGATATGACTAGTTTCTTCAATTCAGGTTTACATTTACATTTTTGTATAAATGTGAGTCATCTAAAAAATTACAAACTGCACTTTTAAATCTAACAGGCAAAATCATGTGACACAATGATACTCCATGAATAACAATTTGAGAAAATCTTTTATTTAGACATTTAAACATTTCAGTACATTTCATTACAACAAAAAACTATACATACATAATAGAGGACATCTTGCTTTACAGTGAAAAAATGATACCAACTAGAAATATAATATTTTTTATTATGATAAATGATATCACCTAGAAATATAATATTTTTTATTATGATATTATTGTTTGTTTCTAGTCCTGTTCTATCGGCAGAAACTTTTAAGCATTTCAGCTAAAAACAGAAGCAAAATGGAGCCAACAGAACAAGACAATTTCAAATTTTAGATAAGGCATTACCATATGCATCATGACCAATGTTACATAGTATTTTGTTTTTATGACTGAGTAAACAGGAAGCAAATATTCAAATCTAGGCTAGACAAGAGTCTAACTAACAATATGAGTGTTAGGAACTGTGAGTGTGGGTGACAATGCTCTGATTAATATGACATCCAACATGAATCTTACAAACTTACAAATAAATAAAAGCTAATAGGCACCAACAGACATTAAATAAAAAAGATCATATTAACTGTTTCTAACTAGTGCTTATTCATGCTTAGTCTTATTAGCAAGCTTGGGTGAAGTTAGTCTATGCAATCTGATCTCTTGCAATATTCACACAGATTATAAATAACGCAGGTTAGTTGCATTTCGTACGAATGAACCCTTTCAAACTCTGACCTTAAACACTGGTAACTTTTCATAAGGGTTGGCTCGTGAGAATTTGTATCAATAGGCAGCTGTAAGACAGCAGTCAGCCTGCAGTGAAGTTAGTAGTACTAAGAAGAAGTACATAAATCAGTGCTTGCTGGAACTTTAGCTTTTGTAATTACTTCCCAATGTTATTGTACAGGACCATGGACACAACCATCGCAGCAATCTGGAGAAAAGAAAGACAAAAAAGTGAGAATCAAAGTGCATTTTTTACACAGACAAAATTTGACTCTTTTTATATATACACCACTGTATTGGCTTCAGTTGTTACTGAAGGGATACATGAATGCATCTGTTATCTTTTGTACACTTTTCTGGCCACAAGCTTCAGGTTGCAACCTTAAGTTGCAACCTGACTCTCCACATTTCTTCTTTTTTTTTTCTTCAAAACATCTCTATATTATTCATTAATATTCATTCATTGGTGAAATTCAATATTTAATATTTATTGATTTGAATTGAATATTTCAAATCAAAATATCCAGTATCTCACTGCAATAACGCATAACAGTCTTAAACAACTACAGCGTGTCCCAAAAGTCTCCGTGCATAGGGGAAATTAACACTTTTTTAGCAAAATGTCTTCCAAAATGTTTTATACTTAGTTTATATTATATATATTTTTAGAATGGCTTTGACAAAAGAAGAATGTATTGAAGTCATTCTCATGGCTGGATCGGGAAGCTGTCGCAAGGCTGTGATGAACTTTAACAGGAAAGAAACTGAGAATTAAACAGGAGGCCAGACCAACAGATGAAAGATAAAACAAAACACAAGCAGATATTAACTGCAGTAACTTACACCTGTGCTTCCCCTATTTTAACAAACACCAGCCACCACTGATGCACTTCTGTGTGCAATGGGAAAACGAGTGCAATTTGTTTTAAAAGTTAAGGGGTTTTTGTTTGAAGCCATTAGAGGTGAATAAATCGAGTGTGATTTTAGAGGTTAACCTTTAGGGAGGCTGAGCTCCCAATATGAATGCATCATGATATAATTTTACTCTAAGCACTAATCTGAGGTCATAGGTCAGTTACCTCTAGAGCAGCGATGCCGAGGGCCACGCCTCCTAGCAAAACAGCGTTATCTTCTATCAGTAGAACCAGTGCCTTGAAACAACCGTTCACTGCCTGTAAAAAAAAAAAAAAGAAAATGACAGTGGATGAGCTTGGTATGTAAACCATTATTGGTGTGTGTGTGTGTCATTTGATTTAGAACTCAGAAATACAAGCCTCCTGTGGCCAGATAAATCTCAGTTAAAAGTTAAAACAAATATTGCACTGCTTTCTTTTTCAAAGAACAGTGCTCATGAAGGTCAGTGTAATTCTATTAAGTTATAAAAATAAAAGTGAAAGTGTATAGTAAACGATATATAACACATATACAGTATAGTGGTTTGTGTACTAGTCTTTTATGGATATGTGGATGGATTTTTAAATTAATAGAATTATAATTTTATACCTTTGTGATTGAGATCTCTGAGATTTTTTTTTTATTTCTCAGTTCTGAATCAACTGATTTGGCTCATCGGCTAATTAAAGTCTTGATGAGTTGGGCTGTAATTGTCTACCTGAAATTGTTTACTGACATCAGACAGAGTTCTATACCTTGCTGTCTGCTGTAATGAAATCACACTTGTTGGAGTCAGGGCAGCAAGGCTCTGGGTAAAGTTTGGTGGACGTTACAAAAGGAGATCCTTCAAAGTCGGTGTAGTTGTTGAATCCACAGCATTTCAGCTAAAAAGACACAGAATATTAGTGTCAGTTGTACACATAAACCTCAACCTTACTTGACCAACTAGTGATCCATATTATATATACCTGTATCATAGTGTTATTCAGGACGGTTGTGAATTCATTATTGCTTCCATAGTCCTTCTTGATGGTCTTAACAAAATTCTCATTCAGGCTGACAAAAATATCCTCCGCCTGTGAGACAGACAGATATTAAGAATGGTTAATGTTTATGAATTAGAGCCAGCAGAGAGCACTCTCAGTTAACAGTCATTAAATATTTTCAAGAGCAATCTCAGATAACAAATTATAAATGGTTATGGTTAGGATGTGGGATTGGCAGTCGTAGATTTTCTTTGCCTTTTAAAGGGGCATTAGGCAAGGTTTATCAAAATTTGGCAGGATTCAAGGGTGTCTAGTGGTTAAACAGGGTGAGATGAATAAGATTTGAATGATTTTTTTTTATTCCTTGAGCTTGCCCACTTTCTTGTCTATGTACACAAAGCTCCGCCCCAGAATCTACTGTAGTTCATGCAGAGTTAGCATAGAGCTAGCATCAGACTGTCACAACTGTCATCACTTTCAAGTGCACATGGCCATTCAACTGCTTGGAAGCCACATTATAACACTATAAACATGCAAAATTCGGCTCATGCTGATTTATTAGGGTGGTGACAAGTGCAGAGGCTGTCTTTTTTTTTTTTTTTTGTGATGAAAAAAAACACATATCTACTTGATTCATTATGTAAAGCCAGCCATTCAGACAATTCAGAGCCTTATACAGATTGTGTTATGCACCTGTCCAGGAGCAATGTCACTAATTCTGTATCAAGCATTATCCTTTTTACTAGTTATAAAATTTTCCATCATGTAAAGCACTGGCAATGTTTATTCTGGTTTTTTCAAAGCACAGAGTGAATTTTTGCTCACAGAAGAATTATCTGGCTGCGCTGGGAGCTTGCAAAATTCAGACTGAGATGTGGGTGGAGTGAAGGGCTGTTGTAAAATGGGTGACATGAACCCTATCCAAACAAGCTTTCCAGACCTTAAGACAATTTTCCAAACAGGTTTTCTCAGCTACATAATACACTTGTGGAATGGCTATGGCATAAACATTATTCTTTATCATTTTTTACATATTGTCCTGAGTTATTTGTTATAATATGGAATTAAAAAATCGATTAATGCACTTTTAAGGTCACTGTACTTACCAAGGGCTTGAACACCAGAACTACAATGGCCCCAGCCACCTCAGCAATGA
The DNA here is from genome assembly GCA_037576675.1 of Pangasius sanitwongsei. Taxonomy (NCBI): domain Eukaryota; kingdom Metazoa; phylum Chordata; class Actinopteri; order Siluriformes; family Pangasiidae; genus Pangasius; species Pangasius sanitwongsei. The sequence continues at coordinate 10,999,706 of CM075028.1, forward strand.
AGATGATAAGCACGATGATGAAGAACTGAAATAACAAGAAAAAGGAGCAGCATGTGAATTAGTGAAATACAGCATAGGTTATTACAAGCCTTTTACTTTCATATTTTTGAAAATTATAGTAGAGAGAAAGTGGCTGAGAGATACTCTGAAGTCTTAAAGATGTATGTCAGGGAAAAATGCTAATGCTAACAACAAATAAAAGCAGGATCTCTAAAAGTTCAGGATGCACTTTTTTTCTATATTTTAATGCTATTAGAGCTCTAGTCCAGACAGCACACAATTTGAGATCGAATATGTTTTGATACGTTTTGTCAGTGGCAAAATGGCATGGCATTGTTCCCATTCAGCTAACAGTTTGTGGTTAACGGAACATTTTCTGAATATTACAGTTATAGGCACTCTTAGTTCTGGGAATATTCCATCTGTCGAGATTTCTGAAGACTAAGAAAGACTTAACCAACGTTTTTTAAAAATTCCTACAACGTTGCTGCAACATGGTTATTTGTAAAAACATTTTCAGAATGCTAGTTTTGTCTAACCGGGAACATTGTGTGAGCAATGCACTAATAACATTTAAAGCAAACCAACATTACACCAGATGTTTTTAGAAAAAAAGCAGGATTGTTGTCATCCAGCATACACTCTAGCAGCTCATTTTCAGAAATTTTAGACATATCTTTATTCAGGTGTGTTCATGGTTATATAACCGGAGTTTACACGTTTCAGCAAAATTTCTAGTCCATTTACAAAAACCACACAAAAGAGAAGAAAAATACTTTGAGTATTGGTATAGGGAGACGTTTTTTTGTCTTTTTCTTAGCCTTTGCTTAGGATTATTGAAACAAGTATTCAATAATCAATAATCCCTCTTTCCCTCTCCCAATCTTTGCAATATATTTTACAATAGAACTGGTTCTGTACATCACAGAAGCTGTTGGAGCCATTCCTGTGGCAATATTATTATTGGCCTCTGAGTGGAAGCAGACTCAAGGGGATAAATTAAGCACCTGTGGGTAGTAAGTCAGGTGAGACACAGTTTTTTGACCGTTTTGTGGACTTTGTTGTGAACTTGTTCATGTGTTACTATGTATTTTAACCCTTTCTGGATGAAACGAAGAAAGACCACGTACAATAGCAAAAAGGATATGGATTTACTGCATGTGGTAATTACTTGCTTACTCTAGTTACCAGTCACCTCTGGCTTTATTGGGAAGTCAATACAGAAACGCTGTCTAATTCTGATGATCTGCTATAAAACAAGATCAGTGTAGCCCACTCTGGCAATGCTGAGCGTAACTTTGCCCATTATACCTCCACTGACCATGGGGCAGAGAGAATCTTGCCCCAGTGGTCCTCTGTTAGCGCCATTTGCCTCACTTGCTCCTATGGACGAGCTGCCACATTCTCATCAGGAGATGTGGAAGGCTGCCCTGTTTTCTATTATTATTATCATATAGCTAATGATGTGTTAGGAAAATCCTAACATACCTACTTTGCCTAAAAGATAATCATCATTGTTGTATGTTAATCAGTATTGGACATGTTTGTGCCATGTATTATAAAATGAGAAAATACTGTGAAATCTGATCCGATACCAGTCCAGGCCAGTAATGATAAATATCAGATCAGTGCATCTCTAATTGCGTAATGTTGATGTCATTCATCATTTGCATAGTCAGTTTTTTAAGAGTAAGTTCTTTAAGACTTACACATCTCTGATTTCAGAATTTTCTATGGCAGATTTTTATTAATGCCTTGATATGTCAATCATCAAACATTTTAGTATTTCTATAACACTGCTCCACCATAAAGCAGTGGAACTCCCTCCTTTAAGTAGCAGTTATGGCTTCAAAAATAATCAGAAGTCACTCACGATCAGAAGCATGCACTTGTTCTCAGTTATGGCCCCACAGCAGCCCAGGAAGCCCATGATGGCAAGTATGGACCCCACGGCGATCAGCAGGTAGCCCACGTTAGCCAGCTGAGCCAACTCAGGGGGCGCACCTTCAATATTAGATAATACACCGAGCATGGAGCTGCTGTCTACTGTCACCCAGATCCCTACGCCCAGGATTGCGGCACCTGCCAACTGGGGATGAAAAGAAAAAAAAATTACAAGCTAGACTCTACATTATCTTTATATCCTCTACTGTTTTCATATATTTGCTTAATGTACCAGGAAATGTTGAGACAACAAGGTAAACAATTTAGGAAGTGACTCCCAATTTTACTATATGAATCAGCAAGGTGGCTCATGGTTAAATATTACCATGGTTAACTATTAAACTCTAAAAGTAAATAATGTATTATGAGATCACTAGGTCAGTTTTCCTCATTCAATGCCTATTTGATTTACACATGATATACACCTACACGAAACTAAACTAAGTAAACTAAGCTATTTCCTCACTGATATAACATCAGTTTCTCCTGATATTTGTTTCATTTGTTTTGAAAAGGAACTGATCTCACATCAGTACCAAGTCCTAAAACTCTCTGACCCTTTGGGCCTATCAAAGGATATATTTCTGTTTGATATTTTATTTTGATATTTTGATATTTGCTATGATTGATATTTCAAAGCAGAGATTAAGCATTAAACACAGCTGAGATAAGAGACATTGAGAAATATTCACATATAGCCTTGTGCTGTTAATTCACAGTCAGTGAGCCAAGACTTTGGACTGACTATGATCCAAAGTCAGTTATTGTTGCTATTTTCCAATCTCTATCAGCACTTTGCAGCCTTTTTCTTTCTTCCTTACGATGTGCAATCACGACCAAGGTGCTTTATAAGATAATATTATTATATTATACAAGATTTCATTTCAGTTCAATATCTCAAAGTGCTTTACATACAAGGTCAAAGCAAGGTATCTATCATAACACATGTTAAGCCAATGTAAATCACCAATCAGTTAACTACAGATCTATAAGAATTACTACAAATCATGAAAAGTTTATCTAATAAAATAAATCCGGCTTTGAATTTTAAATCTGGCTTTGAAAACAGTTAAAGAGTTAGCATTTCTAATGTTTAGGAGTGATTTTAGAAACACTGCATGAGCTTCCAGGGATCCTCAGGACTAATAGTATGCCTGCTTCAGGTGAGCAATGTGTTTAGGGTGGGTTATACCGTTTCATGATATCAGCAAGCTAAATCAGTCAGTGCTTTAAATGTCATGAATGTACTTTATATAAGACTAAGATGTGCTTGGACTTTCTTTTTCTGGTAAGGATGCATACTGTTTTATTCCAAACTACCTAAAGCTTCCTCAAGCAGACAAAACCATTCCTGTATCATTCTGTAAAATTAAAAATAATTAAAAACATCTGACTTACGAAGATGACACCATTGAAGATGAACATCATTGTTTTCAGGAACCCCGAGCAGCACATCTTGAAGTTTTTTTCTGTTTTGTTGGTCCTGAAAAAAATAGGATCAACTCCTTTACAATGGACAATGTGAAGCTCTCTCTCTCTCTCTCTCTCTCTCTCTCTCTCTCTCTCTCACACACACACACACACACATGCACACACACTCTAAGTATCTATAATCAAGTTGCCTTTGTTGTTTCGTGCCTTCTGGAGGTTATAACACAGTGTAAGGAGTCTAAGGCTGAAAACTACGAAGGTCTGACGCTTGTTTCCTGACTGTGATATGGTTTCTCAGAGCAGTGCAGTATAGGTTTAGAGCCCCACTTCCTTTTAATCACACCTTTTTTTTTTTGTTGATACAGAAAAAGAAAAACAATGTGAAGTGCAACGAGAGGTTTTGTTAACTCAAACACACATAAAGGCAGAGAAAAGGGTAAAATATTAACCCTGTGCCTGATATAAAAGGCTACATAAACTTCTGTGGTTAAAGTAAACCATTTTGTTTCTATATACACTGCCAGTCAAATGTTTTTGGACACAAGTTTTATTACAGTTTACCCATGATTGGCAATTAACTAAGAAAAAAATATTAAACAAGGGTTAAAAAAAAAAAATTCTGTACTTACACTGGCTCTTACACCTCTGCTCTGTGCACTTTGCTCCTCTAGCACTCAGTTGTATGGTCACACTACTTGTATTGTTCTCTGCTTGATATATCACTTTGCTTGCACTTCCTCATTTGTATTTGGATAAAGCACTTTAGAAGCATCTGCTAAATGAATAAATGTAATGTAAATGTAAATACCTTCAGTGTTGTGTTTAAAGACTTCATTAGCTACTCTTAGATTGTAATTGGAGTCTAAATAAGTGTTTTATTAAAGGTGAGTGTACTTGTTTGGTGAAGCGGTTACTGTAAGACTGTAAATTGCTGTATGCCTAGATTATTAGATTAGACATCTAAAAGAAAACCTTTGACTGGCAGTGTGCACACGCACTGACCACTTTATTAGGAACGTCTGTACACCTGTACATTCATGCAATTATTCAATCAGTCAATCAGGTGGCGGCAGAGCAATGCATATAATCATGCAGATACACGTCAAGAGCTTCAGGTGATGTTAATATCAAATATCAGAATGGAGAAAAATGTGATCTCAGTGACTTTCTTGCTGCCAGATGGGCTGGCTTGAGCATTTCAGAAACTGCTGATCTCCTGGAATTTTTCAAGCTCAACAGTCTCTAGAGTTTTCATGGAATGCTTTTTCTATAATGTGTCAATATTATAATCTTGTTCCTGGTGCTCACAGAAACTAGGCACAAAAGCCACTTGAGTATTTCTTTAAGCTAAAACAGTGTGAATTAGCTGACACTGTTAATGGGAAATCTCCAGTGAGAAGTGCATGTGGTTCACATTTGTGTTTTATCTGTTACTAGAGGGGGAAAAACAACCCTGACGTTTGACTTTTGAAACCAGTGACAGGTGATTATTTCTAACCTTCACCCCTTTTATTAAACCAATAATGAATCATTGATGATTATTAGCAGGCGACATGATAGCAGTTTTGCTTTTATAAAATGCTAATTTTATCATGTGACTGTCAGCGAATACTGTTGGAATAATGAGCCTGACTGTGTGCGCTTATCTTAACACTACTGCTGATAACTGCGAACAGTAGCACATGACCAGACCAGTGACATCATTAGACCGACTGCTCAGAGCTGTCATACTGATCTGAGATCAGTTTAACTGCCTCTATAAAGGTGAGGTTTAGGACTTGGGGGTAAAAGAGAGGAATAAATTTAAAAAGGGTTTTAAATTACATCTTATTCTGATCTCAATTGCTCTCTGATGGCAGTTAACCTGATGATCTAACATAGATATTTACTTTGTTTCCTGTTTCTTTTTTTTTTTTTTTTTTTGAGCTTCTGTTTATGCTTTTATTGCTGTGACCAAAGGAGACCGTCTCCTACAGGTTCTGTAAAACCATAAAAGCCATTCGGACTTTGAGACTATTTGCTAAGAGGAGGAAAACTGCATTGGAGAGACTGTTCCTGGCAAAAGCAACTAACAGTACTGTATGTTCTTTCTGACTGTAAACTAAATTGATGAGAGCAACATAAATGACATGCTCCACAGGATGTTGGGAGACACTTTAGTGCTTTTCTCTTTCTGTCAGGACAAACAAATATGAATCGGCTATTTATTTGACATGCAGGGCTTGAAAGCCAGTAACTGCATATGTCCTCTAAATTAGCCAGCTCAATGCGATTACACTGTATACGACTAAATGACATGCATACTAAAGAATATGAGAATGATGCAATACAATAGATGGACTTCTCAGATTATACCACAACAAGCATTATTTAAAAAGACATTTTTGTTTCTTGATGTTTGAATCATAATGCTGCTTTTACTTATTACTCAAGTGTATTTGTTCAGAAAAACAGCATTAAAAACACATCTATATATAATCATCATTATATATAATATCATCATAATATTATCACAAAATTGTGATAAGTTGGCACAGTATGCTTTGCTGAGATATTGTGGATATCTTGACATCCTGACATTAAACCATTAAATGTCTTTTAATGGTATTTTTAAAAATTACAAATAATTCAAATTATTTTAAAAAATGATTATTTACAACTTTTTTCATGCAATACTTTGTGTGTGTGTGTGTGTGTGTCTGTGTGTGTATTTTAAAAATATTCATATATTATTCCACTTCTGCTTCTTTGTATATATTTGCGCCTCTGAATTTTTTACCCATGATACGAATTTTAGACTGATACTTTAGACAGTAGATCAACATCACACAAAAAAAATAAATAATCCTAAAACTCATCGTCATATTTACATACATGTGACTGGACCAAATCCCAAAATTTTTTTATTTTTTAATATATCCTTGGCCACCCGAACAGCCGTTAACCTTCCCATCAGTGAAAGTCAGTCTATTTACACAGCAACATACAGAAGGGAAAAACTGACTGAAACTGAAAAGCATGTTTTCAAAGACTTTCTGCTAGCTGATGCATTTCAGTAGTGGCAGTGTTTCCTGAATAGTCTACATTAACACGGATTTACATTAGAAATTGTTTACTTACTTATTCCTGCTCTTGGTCTGACCTTGTTAGCTTTTTCACAGAACACTGTGGGCCACACTAATCGTCATCACTTTAGATAACGCAGAGTAAGGCACGATTTCCTGCTCAAGTGCTTTGAAGTGTATTTCCCCCTTTTTACGTCATTAATTCCTGACCTTGAAGTCTCAAAATAAATGGCATAATAACAGATGGGGTGTAAAGAGACACTACAGGAACTTCCTTATTACATTAATTAAATAACAATGACTTGCTGAATCACACAGATATGAGAGCGAAAGAAAGAAAGAAAGAAAGAAAGCTAAAGAAGGAAAGATTGGAAATATATAGCATCTGAAAAAGAATATACCATAAGTGAAAGATGGAGAAAGAGATCGTGAATGTAATCTTGATTTAGGCTTTTGTTATTACACGTCTACATATTTCTTTAAGTGGAAAAATCCATCCATTCATATTCTGTACTGCTTATCCTACACAGGGTCGTGGGGAGCCTGGAGCCTATCCCAGGGGACTCAGGGCACAAGGCAGGTGACACCCTGGACAGAGTGCCAACCCATCACAGGCCACAATCACAGACACACTACAGACAATTTAGTGATGCCAGTCAGCCTACAATGCATGTCTTTGGACTGGGTGATGAAACCGGAGTACCTGGAGGAAACCTCCAAAGCACAGGAGAACATGCAAACTCCGTGCACACAGGGCGGAGGCAGGAATCGAACCTCCAGTGCCGGAGCTGTGAGGCAAACGTGCTAACCACTAAGTCACCATTAAGTGGAAACAGAAATGTAAGTAAAAAAAAAGACAATACCATCCAAATAAGCTCAAATAAAGAACAGCAAAAATCTAATATTATTGTGAAAGAGTAAAACCATTGCAACCAAAAGTTATAATTGGAAATTGTAGATTGTAGATTGGATGGTAATGGGACCAAATCGGGATATTGTTTGACTGTACAGGAAAAGAGAAACATATAATTCTGTAAATGTCCAACAGTTTTTTTTTGTGGCAGTTTTCAAAACAATTTTTCTATTAATACTACACTTGAATGATTGATGATTAGATAAGACGAATTTAGTTATAGCACTTCCTGTTTTACTATCTTGCACTTTCTAATTTCTGTTACTTTCACCAGCAGCTCATACTGGATTCTGCCTCATTTAAACGCTACAGCTAAATGTGTCAATTTAATGTAAATATATGCATAAAGTAGAAGTGACTGAAGTTCTTACCTGTTCACAGGTGAGTTCACTGGTCCAGGAGTGGAGCGTTATTTGTGGAGCGTTATGTGCCGTGTTGAACTGGGAACAAATGGCTGTTTTATCTTACTGGCTCCAGAGGGAGGGGCATGAGCCATACGGCCCTCTTTTTCCCCCAACCCACACTCATGTGGTCAAAGTTCACACTCATAACACCAGTGACAAAACAGGAGATGGTGAGTCATCAAAACTGACCAATTGTTTTACTGATTCTGAAAACAACCTAAATGTTTTTCTATAACAGTAGAATGTCTTTTGAGAGTAATTATGCCACAGCATTTTCCACACAAATCATGACTTCATAGGGAGGTTTATATCTTCAAGAGTGTATCTGGGTTTTATATCATAAAGAAACATAATCATGAACAATCACTTGTTAAAGAAATTTGTGTCTACATCTTTCATTTGCAGTGAATGTTGTCTATGGAGTGAATGTGATATGTACAGATATTAAAGGAGCAGTTTGTAGTCTTTTAGAGCCTGCAAAGAAAACATTGACCAGCCTTCCCCTCCCGAATTCCCCAAGCTCACCACCTCTAGTGAAACTATTGCTGCATTCGACTTAATTAGAAAGTGGGAAGCCTGATACCGGAATTACGTAATTTGGTCATTTCAAGATACAAAATGAGGAAACATGGACATCTAAATGAAAGTGTGTGTTTTGTTAGCAAAATCAAAAAACTAGCCAGCTAACATTAGTCATGAGTTAGATCATGAGTTTATGTTGTATTTATTTTCAAAACAGCAATCGGTATGGGCAACGTTATCTAATGTTAACTAATGTGTGTATGTTGATTTATCTAAAGTAAACGCTACTATGAACTCATTTAAACTAGTGAAGTGATTTCTTTTTTATTTCATGTTGACGGTGTCAATGGCCATATTGATTTGACATCACCTCAGGATTGAAGAGACCTTCCAGACTTTCTGAGTAGGAATTTCAAGTTGAAGAGGCTTTTTCTTTATTTTTTTCCTAGTTCAGTTTCCTAGTTTTTTCCGAGGTCAGAGATTTCCAGATCTGTGTCGTCTGAGGACAGAACTGATTTCTGGGCCAGAAATATGTAACTACTAGCCTGAAATTAAGAAACCAGCCAGATCTATTGCTTGTCAATATTACAAATTATAGTCTAAAATACTGATATTCAACCACAATTTGTGAAGGCCCAGTTATATAAATGTCCACTTAATAAGCTAACTTGACAAAATGGTGAAAACAGTTAACTTTCAATGCTTAAACATTGAGTTGTTTATGGTTATAAATAAGACATTCTGAAATGTCTGAAATGGTTATGTTTAGTCTTGTCATTACTAGTGCTATGAACTCTGAACAGATGAGACATCTGCTTTCAAGTTTTAAACACATACTCCAATTGTCTTTAAATATTCTGTGTTTGTGATAATTTTTTTAACATGTTGTCACTTCACTAACCAGACCAGACTGGGTAAATTAAATAAATAAATCTATGAAAGTCTGTGAAAACTCTCCCCTTTCTCAATGAGTTGCCTTCTGCTAAATAATTTATATAAATGCATGTATTTGGCCACAAAAAGCCACAATAATCAGAGTTTTTGCTACAGCAACTGTGACAGTTCATGTTTGGAAAACTGGAGTTGCTGTGATGTTTTTTTTCGTACATTTAAATGTTCTGCTACAGTATTTTTTGAGTGCTCAGTTCATTCTGCTGCAGTGCATTGCTGGGTCCACATCTGGACCGTGGTCTGCCGGGTGCCAACCCCTGTTCAAAAGTATCAGCACCTTTCATTAAAAAGACCATGGCTGGCCATGACACATACCACTCAAATTCATGAATTTTACAGAATGTAGGTTAATACGGAAGTTGTTATAAAGAGGAAATAAGAACTATGATATTACTTATTTATGTAACCTTGTAGTAAACACCTACAGTTATTATTACCCATACTGAAGACTCAAATGACAAAGGAATTTGTAGTCAGGCGTCATATAGTTGTAAACTCTCATGTGACGTTATACTTTATCAGTGGGACTTCTTGATAACTTAAGCCTCTCACCTAAATTTAGCATTATCTAAAAATGATTTATGGGAAAAGTAAATGAATAAAAGCCTAATGATTCTGCAATCCAACCTCCTGATGTTCTGACGTCCTGAGGTTCAAGGTTCCAAGCTGCAAATGCTGCCAGTTTTGTTTGCTTTAAATGTATAGTGTGTATCCTTCTTAAACACACTTTTATACCTTATTTTTTAGATGATGGTCATAACAGCTTGAAATAGTGAACTGACTTTTTTTTTTTTTTAACTTTCCAGCTTCATTCTGTATTTTGAAAATGACGAGCAGGACAAAAGAAAGGGATGACTTATGTTTTGCCTTGGTTTGTTGTTTATTTGATTTGACAGTACATATACTGATACTGGATCAATGTGTGATTTGTACAGATTTTGAATTTGACCTCATTTTGTGTACAGAATATTTCGCAAAGTCTGGATCTTATGTGAGCTACATTTCAATAACCTTTACCCGCATTACAGGTTTTCCATAATTTAAATTTACCTGAAACATTACTGCAGTTTCTTAGTAAATACGTCAACAGAAGCATGTTCTATCACACAGAGATCTTTTAGTATTCTTCCATGAATTTCTAAATGAGTCATACCTGACACAATGAATTTTATAAAACATTTCCCTGTCCCCAAACAACAGTATGGTCCAATAAGGAAGAAGATTGTAACTGCAGAAGAGGCTCTGTTAGAGAATATCTTAGTGAATGTTACTCAGAATCATGTTATTAAACAACAGCATGTGATTTCAACTATTGCGCATAACACACTTTAACCTGACACAAGGTTATTTTTGGATATAGTGCAATAAATTTGCTTATCGTGTGTGTAGTAAACTTTAGTGTATCAAGTACCGCGGAAATAGGTCCGAGCCAAAGTAACTGATTGTTTAACAGCTAGAGAACCAAAGTGCACAGAAATGCAGAAAAAAATGACTACACTCAGTAGTACTGATGTGTTTGTTTCACCAATAAGTCCTTTCAAGAAAGAGAGTAGACTGGTCGAAGTGGGAAAATTACCAGTGAAGCATTTTTCAGTTATTGTAGTTGTGTTATTGCATCAAAAAATGTAGAAGCCATTCAGCTTCCCTTTGCTTTTTCATAGTTCAGGCTCTTGTCATTTCTAATGATACTTTTTTGTGAAAGTGCCACTTTAAGCACTTTCATTTATTATTCAATATGGAAAAATGTTTGGGTTGACTGGAATATGATTGGGTCTCGATTTCAGGAAACGGTATAGTATTATGACACTTTGCATTAAAAAGCCCGTAATGAGAGACACAGTGAATACTTCACAACACAATTCACAATTTCTAACAGCATCTACAAGACCATTTTATAACGTTTTCCAGCAGATCACACAGCTTTGCATGTTTCCCCTATATTGGTCTTCCCACCAACATACCCTAATTTCATTCTTCACTTAATTAATAAGTAGCATAACATGAATAAGATGAGCTTGAGCAAGACAACATTTAACCATGGTGTGTTTCAGCCTCCTAGATTTGAGATCATGGAGTTCAGGACTCTGATACAGAGATGCACAGCGGTTACATTCAGTGTCCACAAGGAGGCAGGACAGCTTTAAAATACAGTAGGAGCTGTCTTTGAAATGTCAGAAAGCTGAAATTTCCTGGACATTCTGTATCTGATCACAATAAGTAAAATCTGATCCAGTGGCCTAATTTGATAAAAGCAAAATCTATCACCTTTTTGGGGGGGGGGGGGGGACTCATTCACTTCCTACATTCAGTCTCTGTGCCATTGACATGACATCAGCGAGGTGTAAAATACATTCACATGAATCTTTGGTTTTGAAATCTGAACATGACCTCCAATTCCCTGCTACTTTTGAGATGCTGTAGCCTTAAAACAGCCAGGCTGCTATTGTGTAACTCTCTGCATAGATGTATGGAGTATGACTGTGTATGATTATGGGACTAACTGATCTCTGTTGGCTCAGTGGTTCTCAGCTGGTGGGATGCAAGCAGACATGGGCTGCTTAAAATTTAAAGGACAGCCAGTGTTTTCTGTTTAAATCTTAAACCCGAGATGTGATATAAATTCATCTCAGGTCTATAATAACAATTTATTTAGCCGAATTTAAAAAAAAAAAAAAGCACACTTATAGCAGTTAATGCACACAGCAGTTTGGTAGCTTTTCACAACATGGCTTCCAAACAAAAATATGACACAATAATAATGTTGTCTTGTTTTTACTTTAAAGTTAAAACCAGCAGTTTTCATGAGAGAAAACATTTTGGGAATTTTGTCAGCATTCTATTTAAAATATCTCAGAACATACTGGGAAGGAGAAACTCAGGTCTCTGTGGGACACCCAGACTATAAACAAAGAGAGAAAAAACCTCATGTGGGCAATATGTGTGTGTGTGTGTTTGTGTGTGTGTGTGAGAGAGAGACAGAGCAATCATTAACATGAGCAGCCATTTTGGCTGGTAGGGGGCGTGTCCTCTAGGCTGGGTCCTTTGTGATTGGCCAGCGGGCTTGGCTGTCCATCCATGCTCTCGTTCATCTTGTCGCAGATGATGTCAACAAGCCGCTCGAAAACCTGCTTTACATTGATGTTGTCTTTTGCGCTCGCCTCAAAGAACTGGAACCCTGGACATACACACACACACACACACGAACACACACACACACACATAAATATATATATCAGATCAGATGAATGAAGGGCCTTTGTCTCCCTCTTTCTTTGGCAAACTGGAACATAATAAACGAAATTATTTGAACGTCACACATCTGTCTGTGATGGTGTTAAGAATATCTCATGAATCATCTTTGATTAAACCTAAAACTCCTCTTGGCTTAGACACTCGCTTCATCAGCAGTATTTTCTTTCTTAGTCATGGAGCATAACCACTCCTTTGCCAAACAGAGCTCCGCAATGCAGGCAAGTAAAATAAAAAAAAAAAAGCACAGAGCGATAGAGATAGAAAAGAACAGGGAGGGAGAGAGAGAGAGAGCAGGAGGTATATGAAAGGGTAGTATGGAATGCATTTCTGTTAAGCAGGAAAATTTCTGCATTTTATTTTAGAAATATTTTGAATTTTCCTTTAATGTGTGTGTGTGTGTGTGTAAAATTCTGAAGCCCTTTACATTTCTGTGTTGGTGTATGAAACTCACCTAACTCATTAGCTAGTCTCTGTCCATCTTCTGTGGCCACCAGTCTATCGTCCTCCAGGTCGCACTTATTTCCAACCAGAATAACTTGAGCATTGTCCCATGAGTATGTCTTAATCTGAGTTGCCCTGAGACACATGCACACACGTAAAGTTAACTAAATCTACAAAATTAAATTATGTCATGAATGTTTCTCAATATTTTGTATATAAAATATACAGCTGGCTTTTCCAGCTGTTTCAATTTCTGCACTACTTTTTCATTTCAACACAGCACCTACAATGTGTATTGCGCAGAGCTATACAACATGTTAATATCTCATTATTACAGGTGTTGATCTTTTTGTCTGACAGATACAGGGGCCACACCTGCTCCAGTAGAACTGACAGATACTAAGACCATATCTCTTCCAGTTGGACTGACAGGTACAGAGGCCACGCCTCCTTCAGTAGTACCAACCAGTACAGATATACACTTTATAGCCAAAAGTATGTGGACACCTGATCATCACACTCATATGTGCTTGTTGAACTTACCATTCCAAAACCATGGCCATTAATATGGAGTTGGTCCATATAGTCAGTTTGCTGTTATATTAACCTCCACTCTTCTGGGAAGGCTTTCCATTAGATTTTGGAGCGAGGCTGTGGGGATTTGTGTTTGTTCAGCCACAAGAGCATTAGTGAGGTCAAGTACTGATTTTGGGCGAGGAGGTCAGGGGTGCAGTCGTGTTCCAATTCATCCCAAAGGTGTTCAGTGGGGTTGAGGTCAGGGCTCTGTGCAAGACACTCAAGTTCTTCCACTCCAGCCTTGGCAAACTGTGTCTTGCTTTATGTTACAGCACACACAATTTTGTGCTTCAACTTTGTGGCAGAAGTTTGGGAAAAGCACACATGTCGGTGTGATGTCAATGTCGACATGCTTTTGGCCATATAGTGTAGTAGTAAAGAAATAATTAGTGTTTGTAATAAGATCATATAATTGGCCTCACCAGTCCTGTACAGCATAGAAAGACTCCTGGTTGGTGATGTCGTACATGAGCAGGAAGCCCATGGCTCCTCTGTAGTAGGCCGTGGTGATGGTGCGATATCTCTCCTGTCCTGCAGTGTCCTACAGACCACCAACACACAAACGCAAACTGAAGACACATTTGTGTACTATAATCTGAAAAAGGTTTACCATTAACAGTAAGCTATACTGTTATAGATACTAACACCATAAAAACATTATATTAAGAGTGTTGTGTCCTTTGAAACATGCTTTAAGAGTTTTAAAAATAGGGTGACCTAATTTCTAAGGAGGCGAAAATTAGCGAAAAATGTTGTTGTAAGCAAAGTACTGAAACAAAGAGCAAACCTTTTTGAAAGAATCAGTGTAATTAAAGGTGTAATCAGGGATTTTGGCAGATGTTCACTGAAGCTTTCTTGAAACTCAAAATACAAGCAAATACAAAACCTCCTTTCAGAAGTTCCCTCCAAAGAGATGTCCTCAAACCACCTGAATGCTAGTGCGAGAGAAAGAGCTTTCTGATCTACCAGGCAACATGACTGACAGACATGTAGAGATGCTCCTTGTCCTGATTGGTTAAATATCCACATTTTTTAGAGTTTTTAGTGGATAATGTTTATAGAGTCTGAAATGCCGCAAAGACATACTTTTTTTCTCTGAGCAGGGATTTTGTTGACAGTTGCTGGAATCTGATAACTTCACCAAATATTACAAAGTGGTCCCGCTTAAAAATCACTGACTGCACCTTTACCCAAATTATTTGACAGTGGTCAAAGTGATATATGCCTTTAATCTCCTGTTTGTAGATACCAATGTACACTAAAAATCATCAAAAACATGCTACTGGGTTTTTGTGACTATCATACAGGTTGTTATTTTAGGGGAACATTTTAACAAAGAGAGAGATTCTCTTTCAGTCAGGGTTGAAGAACTGTTTTGAGAGAGAGGGTACCATGTATTTTTATACGGTTCTACCCCAGACATAAACTCTGCAGCTTATCAGGACACACTGACTGTTTTGGCTAAAATGTCTGGAAAAATGGCAGACTGAACTGCTGTAGTGTTCGAATTAGCACACTTTCCTACCAGACCACAGCAGTAAAAAGTAAATTGGTAGGGAAATCCAACTAATCTGTTTATCATTGATAACACTGTGATAAGCTTTTCACATCATAAAACAGATCAACTGCTTCAACACTGCACACTTCTCCGAGTGTCTGGGTGTCGTGTGCATTTGCTCTTCCTGCTGATTTGCTGTTTACTGTGTACTGTTGTATGTCAACACTGACACAAACGTCAGATGACGCAAAGACAAACAGGATGCCTGCCTTCATGGTATAAAGAGTCCATAGTGGTGAGAGTCGCACCTTTAAAGGGATATTTGATCCAAAAAAAATGTGAGGGGTTTGATATATGGTGGTTCGATTAACTTCCAAATGACAACTCAAGAAAAAAAAAAAATCACTTCTTGTTTCTATTGTGCTGTACATAATAATATATTGTGCATATATTATTTTGCAATCCAACTGTAAAGCAGTGAAGAAATACATTATTATTATTATTATTATTATTAATAGTAGTAGTAGTATTTGGATATTATGGTATATTTATTAATAGGTTTGGTTACTGTTTAATAAATTGCTGAGAAAATGACACAACTCAGATACTGAAATCTTATTCCTGTTGATTTTTTTTTAAGAAATGTGAGCTAGTGAGCTTGCTAGCAGGGATAACAAGAGAACATGTTGGCATTTTGTAAAGGTGTAAACGCCATTTTAGGTATTATCTTGGGCATTAAAAATATACATGAAACAATTTATTTTTACATGGAGTATTTTAATGTGTTAATGTCTGTCAATTTTGTGCTCATCAAATAAAATACATTAACCTGTAGACTGACTCACATGTAAATAGTGAACCCTTTAAAAAAAAAAAAAACTTGTACTTATTGCATCCTACACCGTTGGTCTCAGTAGCTAGAGCTTGAGACAAAATTATAGCATAGATAATAGTCATTATTTCATGCCATTTTATTCATTCCATTTTGATAAAATGAGTGTCACATTTTGTATCTGTATCTTGTATCTGTGAACTGATGAATCAAAATGTGACAAAACTCCTGTGAAAAAAAGTGATTTTATGAAAAGAGAGATCAGAGATATCGCCATCAGATATCATTTAGTCTGAAGCTGTTTACAAGGTTATGTTGCTTTATGATGGAATATTTTACTCAGTTTGCAAGTAGGTCTTATTAACATCAGTAAAAAAAAAAGAGTGCAAACACACCCCAGAAGAGCAGCAACTATAGCACTGTAGTAACCAGGCAACTCCTAATTAGTTTCTGTGATATTGTAAAACTGTAGACCTTGCATATGGTGTGTGTGTGTGTATGTGATTGGAAAAGTGCTAATGGGTGGCTAACAGACAAAACACCCCCATCCCCTTCTTTCAACAGAGATAAGCTCGACCAGCTGTTTATACACACACAGACACACAGTCAAACAATGTAAACCAGCAGACTAAAGAAAAACCTTGATGTCTAGGATTCGTCCACATTGGTGTGTTTATGTGCAACATCTACTAGAGTTGTCTCTAGTAACTCTCATTATATCACACTGTGCTATTGCACCAAGATAAAAAAAAAAATTAACATAAGTAATATGAAAGTTTAGTGAAATATATAAATGTGCACAATTTTCTATTCCATCTAAACGTTGTCAATCAGTGAAGGTACGTTTGGTGTCGTTTTGTGTTTAGCAATGGAGCTACAAGGCTAATATCTCATCCAAAGAATACTGTAACATTTTTTGGCGGCCATCTTGGACAACCAGAATCACTTTGCTCCTTGAAACACAGGCATCTCAAATTTCCATCACATGAAGAAATAAATAGAGAATCTCACTCCTGTTGGAGCTATTCATCCTGTACTGCTCTGTTCATTTTATTTTTACATTATGTTCATTATATAATCTATATAGCCTGGTCATAGCTACATCCAGTTTATGTATCAGGAAAGGCTAACAGCATCTTAAATTGCTCCTTTAACAGAAATATGATACAAAACCAAAATAATTCTGGATGTTTATTTAAATTTATTGGCAAATTCTCTTTATTATACCTCAGTATTGTGTTGTATACAGTATGTACTGTCCATTCGTTAGCCTGGCAGATGTTTGATGGCAAAAAATGAGGCACCAGCACCATTAGCCATTTCTGAGGGGTGTTGTTTGACTGTACCACTTGTTCAGGGGAAATTCCTAGGTTAGGAGAAATGTGTGGCCAGTTCAGCAAAATAAATTTAAAAAAAATAAATAATGAAGGACCTATTGTTGATTACTTTTGTCTACTTTCTTTAATGATTTTCTTTAGATATGCTTATTTTCTGGTGTTAGGCAACAACGGTTAAGCTACATGGACCTGAGGGCTATATAATGCTTGATACCTCGGTTGTGGAAAGAATGATGTTAGCATTCATGTTAGCACTCAAATATTGAAATCCCAGTTGTGTCCACGCACAAGAGATAGAGACAGACTAAAAAAAAACAAACACACATAACGTAGCTCACATCCACAATATATTTTCCACATAAGAAATTGTACATGTGTGTGATTAAATATTATGAATCATGTTATATGTAGCATAATGTGTAATGGGCAGTGTTTACTTTCTCCCACGATACTGCACAAAGTCAAACCCAAGTCAAACTAAATTCTTCCTTTAAAGCGTCTCCTCCCTTAAGTAAACCAGAAAGTAGGCACACACACACACACACACACACATACATATATATTACGTGAGTAAGCAGAAAGAGATACACACAAATTCACTTCCCTGTCAAATGTGGATTATATTTAAACACTGTAGTCACGCATGAGCGTATATCATTAGAAAGCTCTGACAAGTTACTCAATCCATGCAGACAGATCCTCCCACAAGTCTCTGGATCCTCCACACCCTCAAACTAGTGATGTCTGAGTCATAAGTATATCGTTTTTCAATCCTAAGCTCAGGCTGCAGTCTGTCTGGAATTTCGCATGTTCTCCCACCTCCCAAAAACAGGCCAGTAGGTGGACTGGTAGCTCTACATTGCCGCTAGGGGTATATGACTGTGTGAATGTGTGTGTGTGTCATGGTGTCCTGCAATGGACTGGCAACCCATCCAGGGTGTGTCCTCACAATGCACCCAGTTTTCCAGGGACAGGCTCTGGATCTACTGCAGGCCTGACCAGAATAAAGCAGTTACTAAAGATCAGTGAATCAATGAACAAATAAAAGAATGAATGAAGGAACGAACGAACGATTACTTTCATTCAGCTGTTGTCACGCTGTTGGAAATTTGTCTCTTGTGGATGTGCGACTCTTTTTCTTATGGGTTTAGCCCATCCATTATTTTTTAAAATTTCAGTAATATATTGTAGTGGCTAATATGTCTACTGTACAATTTATAAATACTATGCTTCCTGAAACTGGTCAAAACTGATCAGTGTGTCATAATATCTATATCTGAAGGCCGCTTATAGCTGGAATTGCGGTACTGCGTCACAAATTTACACTGTGTGGTGGCTAGTGGATAGCTAGTGTGTTAAAAACTGTTATATGTGTTTCTTGTATCTGTTGAAAAATCACAAGAGTTTTATTAATTTTATATTTACCCCTCCACTCTTTCTCAGCGTTGGCTTTCTGCCCACTCTCAGAAAAGTACTGCATACTTAAATTAAGGTCGATGTTTCCGCAAGCATGACTCTGCACTTTACAGTGCACTACCTCAAAGGGGTGGTTTCACTCAATAGCTGAAGGCTCTCTCGCTGTTTCCTTTAATCAGCCACACCAGGTTTCCTTCCTGCTGGGCAAGATATTCTCTTTCAAGCTGGTCTGAAATCAGGCCTTTCTGTTTAAATAGTTCAGTGCTGGTTTGATGAGAAGGCTGGTTAAAAGGGAGCACAACGTGAGAAGATAAGGTGTGTTATGGTCACTCAAGGATTACATTGGATCACACTCTGTCATCTGAACATGGCGGACAGATGTGAAACGCACAGAATCTGGAATGAAAACTCATTTGTAAAAAAAAAAAGCATTTTTTTACATTTAAATGAACACAAACGTAGGTCATTCGGTTGCTAGCTAGTTATCTGGCTAATGTCCAGAAACCACTGCAAATCTTCCAAAATATTGTAACGCTAGACTATATGAGCCTGCAGGATAGCTACCTGACATCCCTAAGCTAGCCAATTTAGCTGCTTAATAAGCTAACATTAGCTTCCCCTCTCCATCTTGCTGTGAATAAGTGAACAAGGTCTATACCGGTAAATACCATGTTAATGATGTGCTTTGTTTTATCTAAACATATGTGTAAACAAAAAAAATTACCTCAGGCAATAAATTAGCTCTTACCCCTGAATTATAATGATAAATTTAATTATAAAATGTTTAATGAGATTTATCCTCAAAAACTATGTAAGTGATTGTTAAATGGCTCTGAAAGAAAATCCTGACAGAAAATTAGCCCTTTTTTCCTGGTTGTGACAGTATTGTATTTATATAATATTGCTAAATTGCATTAATGGCATTAAAAGCAAGGCATTTTTTATTTTTATTTTTTTTGGTGAAGAGATCTGAGGTAATTCTAAGAGAATTCTGAATTAATTTGACTGACAGATAGTTACATGACTGTGTAGTAGCCTATAATAAATGATAAATCTCCCATACTACATACTACTACTACATGGAATAGTATAGAGTATATAGTATATGCCTCAGTTTTAATATTCCCAACACACCTGATATAACTGATCATTAATTATAATACCTTAATGAGTTCGATCATTTGCACTACCACATTGATGTGTGTTTTGTGTCTCATACATTGCAAAGAAAGAGAACAACAGCGTTTATTCGCAAACTACTACACTGATGAAGCCTTGGCTATACTCACACACACTAAATATGCTAAATAATTCATTGACCTCAGAAGACCCTTCTGTGTATTGATGACATTAGTGATTCAGCACACACATACGGACAGGCCAGTAAAGATGTCTTACTGCCAGAAGCACCAACGTATCCAGACCAGACAGCCTGAAGAGCCTGCAGAGATTTTGTCTCTGTAGCTGTTTCACGTTAGTACAGAGATTGACTAAACCGAGCCGTGTCTCTGTTTGAGATTAATTCCCCAAATGTGCATAGTCACTCCCGTCCTAGTGTTCTTCTCTCACAACAATAATGCTTTCAGTAATTTTATTGAATTTAATGATTTATAACAACTTGTCCCACTTTGTGCGCCCCAAAATAAAACACACGGATCATACAAGTTGTTTGTTTCCTTAAAGGCAATGTGAGAGCGACCATAATGCATTTTATTCCATAGTGTGAATCTGTGAGTGAAAGTGGCTCAGCGCTTTCAGTTAATGGCAGCTGGTTTGGGGGAGGGGGAGGGGGAGGTGAAAGATGATCTGAGGTTATTGGTTAATATTATTTTTCTCCACATGTGAGCATACAGGGATGTAGTCGAAAATCATAACACGTTTATAGACAGGAAAAAAAAATCCATTTCGGTGAAAGAGTAGAGAAGAATTTTGTATTTTAAGTGATTGATACTGATGAATTGTGCACAAAATGACATGGCTAACATGCTGTTTTATGGTAATGTATCATTTATGACAGAACTCATTCTACACCAGGACACTCTACACTACCATCCCAGTTCTTCATTAGCCAACAGATTAATTATAACTGATTTCCTTAGCAGCATTAGAGTGAAACATAAGCAAATATAAGTGCATATATAAGCAAACCCATTCTGTACAGCAAGTCTGCAAAATGAGGACAACTATATTCACTACAAATCACATCACTCTAAGGAATACTAGATGTGTGTATCTATTCTTCTGAAATGATATCTCCCCAGATACTACTGAACTTTTACCGCTGCACTATTGAAAGCGTCTTAACAAACTGCCTCACAGTGTGGTACGGCAATTGCACTGTCACAGATCAGAAGGCCCACCAGCGGGTGGTGAAAACTGCCCAATACATCACTGGTGTCCAGCTACCTTCAATGGGAATGATAGACACAAAGGCAATGCCTCCTTGGCCTCCTTGGACTTATAGGTTGGGAGGCCATGCCTCCTT
>CM075028.1:11026550-11065284 GCA_037576675.1 Pangasius sanitwongsei
CTGCGCTCCCTCCACTGGCTTCCTGTAGCTGCCCGCATCAGATTTAAAACACTGATGATCGCCTACAAAGCCAAAAACGGACCAGCACCCACTTATCTCAAAGCTCTTATCACACCTCGCGTGACACCACACTCCCTCCGGTCCTCTAGCACTGCTCGACTGGTCCCACCATCTCTCAGAGTACAAGGAAGACATGCATCGAGACTCTTCTCTGTTCTGGCACCAAGGTGGTGGAATGAACTTCCCTTAGATGTCCAGACAGCTGAGTCACTGGCAGTCTTCAAACGACATTTAAAGACTTACCTCTTCATAAAGTACTTAAGTTAGCACTTACACACACACACACAAACCAAAAAAAAAAAAACCCTCCCAGCAGAGTTTTGGGCTGATGGTATTCCTAGTTTGTGACCTAGTGAGCCATTATCAGAATGTATTTTTGATAGACTTCAAAGCACTATTGTAAGTTGCTCTGGATAAGAGCGTCTGCCAAATGCTGTAAATGTAGATGTAAATCTCATCTCATTTGTAATGTGTCTTAGTCATAATATATGCACCTTGCCACGCTACTGTGTCAAACATAAATTCCTGTGCAGTAGTTGCCGTGAATGTATCAATAATCTCCCAGAGAGTATTGGATCACCATCTGACCCTGAGGAACTTGATCATGCGACTGAATGCTTAGAGTGAATGTTCCGCTATACTTTAGATAATGTAGCTCCACTTACAAGGAAAATAATTAGAGAGAAAAAACTAGCACCTTGGTATAACAATCAGACATGCACCTTAAAACAGACCACTCAAAAATTAGAATGTAAATGACATCAAACTAAATTAACAGTATTTCAAACAGCATGGACTGAGAGCCTCCTAAGCTGCAGAAAATCTCTTAGTGCTGCTAGATCAACTTCTCTCCACCCTAACAGAAAGGTAACAAAAATTCTTATCTAATACTGTAGCAAAATCAACTAGGAATAAGACCAACACAGAAGCATGCACACTAATGTATGTATGCACTACATCTATATGTAGTAGTGATGACTTCATGAATTTTTTTCAGCGACAACATTGAAAATATCACTCTGTTAAACATCACTTGGGAAATATTTGAAAAAGAATTGAAATTTCATAGGGGGGCTAATAATTTTGTCTTCACCTGTATGTGTCTTTATTGTCCAGGTGGGTGAGGGCCAGATGGAGGGTGGTGGTGATGGCGTCTGGCGTCCTCTATTGAGTGGTTGGGGCGGTAAGTGAATTGCAGGGGGTCCAGTGAGGGGGGGCAGCAGGGTCTTGATGTGCCTCATGACGAGCCTCTCAAAGCACTTCATGATGATGGGTGTAAGAAAACACACCCCTCCACCATAAACCTCGACTCTGGTGGGACTCGAACCCACAACCTTTGAATCACTCCAACAAGTGTTACTTAGAAGTCCAATGCGCTATCCATTGCGCCACAGAGCCACACAGGGCAGTTGTCCACAAACCTTTGGCCATATACAGTATATATTGTTTTCCTCAAGTTTTGTTATTCTGTAATGTTACTTATACAGCTTGACAATCATAACTTTACAATAGTCTTGTAACTTAGTCTTGTAACCTTCTGAATGGGACTGATTTATTTCAGGAGTACAAATGTTTCCCAAAACGCTGCTACTGGAACACAGGGATAGTGCAATAGTATTATTTTGTGTGTTACATATTATATAACCATACACGGTCATTAGTAAATTATATACCCAAATATGGTTACGACTATCTTCAGTTTAAAGGAGCCTGAAATGAAGAAGCTAGCCAGATCCATTACAGAGTGATGGTGAGTTTTTATAAGGTTTTGTTTTTTTTTAATATATATATATATATATATAGAGAGAGAGAGAGAGAGCGAGAGAGAGAGCGAGAAATCAAATGATTATTACAGGTTAAGGAAACACTTTTAACATGACAAATGGCATCTCTAAAAATGAAATGCTACTCAGTTTGGTATACATCGCACAAATACATCATCCTTGTTGAGGCTTAAAGAGTTCCTCGGCCAAATATAATTTTATTGAACCACTTTATCTAATTTGAGGTCCCAATTTCTTAACCGAATAGCTGGGTTGAGCAATGAAAGTCCTGGCTGTGACACACACACACACACAAACTTCAGCTTATTTCAGATGAAAAGACACTAAAGAACGGGAGGAGAATGTTTTGGCACAAAGTCAGATTTAGGCCAATAAAAGCAGATTTATTTCGCCTGAGGCATTGCAGTTTAGTCCTCCCCAAGTAAGATGCACTATTTCTCTTCCCTCTCTGCATCAGATTCAGATTTTAAGCACAGTAACAGATACCGAGCATGGCAATCAATATGTATTTAACATCTGTCCACCAGTCAATAACCTTGAAGTGGATAAATAGTTAAAGAATTAAAAAAAACAAAAAAAAACAAACAACAATAATCCAATCTTCTCCATGTCCTTGAAATATTTAAATGATCTAATATAAACCTAATTATATCCATACTCAAGAACACCTAATACTGAAATAAAACAACCGATTCTGTAAAACTATATATATAAAAATAAAATTTAAATAATTTCCTTGAAATTCTGTAACAAACCCAGAGTGAAAAAAAACTTCTCAATCTAATCCTTCTATATAAAACAAAACTAATTAAACATGTGAAAAGCAGCTAACTCTGCGCCCAGCTACTCGTCTCTGAGGGGAGTCAGCAGTCCCTTCGTGTTATTCCTGCTGTGTGTTTGTGGTGGGTGTTTGGCCGGGTCATTGGCCTCCCACAGCTTGTTGAACTCTTCCTCATAGGGTCGAACGAGCTGTGGGTCCTCAGTCACTATTACGTTCTCTTTGTTGCTCTGTACTGCTGTCGTGGTCCAGTTGAGGGAGCCGGTGATCAGCTTCCTGCCATCCAACAACGCAAATTTATGATGCATGTGCATGGTGATAACCAGCTCGTGCCTCACACAGATACCTGAAGAAGGTAAGAGCCACAATTAGAAGAGATTAGAATAAATAGTGTAGAATAAAACAGAGCTGCGTAATTGTTCTGTGCATCTCACAGATCCCATGATCTACACTAGTGTCCTGCACAGAGCCCTGAACTCAACCCCACTGAACACCTTTGGGATGAACTGGAACGCCGACTGCACCCCAGGCCTCCTCACCAGACATCACTAACGCTTTTGTAGAGAAATGATCACAAATCCCCACAGCCATGCTCCAAAATCTAGTGGAAAGCCTTCCCAGAAGAGTGGAGGTTCTAGTACTAAAGCTACACAGATGCTAAACTGGCAGTCTTCCTTCACTTGTTAGCTACATTTCCCTTGCAGTTTCAAACTTTGGATACTAAACCTGTCTTGGCTGATCAACTACATTTAGAGTAAGAAGAAAATGCTTAAATTTTTGCAGAAATAGTCTCTGTCTTTTATGACCTGTCACTGTGACATGTCACCTTCCAAGTTCATGTGATCAGTGGTCTGATGTTTGAACGATATTTAATAATTTAACATGAAATGATTTCATGCAAACGTTATATATGATATGATTCAGTGCTGTGCAGTTATAACTGAAAGAAGTGTGGGAGCGGGAGGCCATGCCTTCTTCACTAAATTGGCATCTCTGAAACAGCTAAATCTACACATTTGGTTCAGTTGGTGAATCATTAGATTTGTAGCAAAGAGGACGTCACCTTTATTTCACTCTTGCAGAAACGATCACATGGCTTGCTACCATAATAAACACAGTACAAGACAGAACATGATGAAGTTGTGTGGTGGTGTAATTAGAGCCGTGTACGCCTCTGGGCTTTCTGACACAGCCACGGCGGTTGGACACATTTGTACTGGAAGGAAAAAAAAGGCATTCAGCCCTTCGAAGCAAAAAATGACTCACTTAAGCACTACTGGCCTTGATACTTACGTGCAATATAAGCACATCATGTTTGTGCGCAGTATGCTGGTTATACTTTCTCTGTACAGAAGACCAAACCCTTTTCATTCGTTACACTCATCTACAGTAATTACGGCTATGTTAGATTGCGCTCTTTGTTTTGTATAGTTAATGATGTTATTTAATAAAACTATTGTGTGTCCCCACAGGTGGAACGAGCTCCCAGATGATATTAGGTGTGCCCTAACTGTCATAATATTTAAGTCACCTGTTAAGTCTCCTGTGCCACAGATAAAGCATTGAAATTGCACTTTATCTATTTTCCTTCTTAATCTGATTTTATGCTTTTGCTCAATTGATTGTTTTACTCAGTCCTAATGATGTATTTATGCAGCAATCTATTAAGCACTGTAAATTAATTTTAAGTGTGAAATGTCCTACATTTATATGCTGTAAAAAGGAACCGGTTGTGTTATATACAAATTCCTGTGTACTTACCTATAAATTATTTTTGCCCATTTTTTTGGTTGTGGTTGTCTGAAGTTTGCTAGTTTTGCACTGGAGCTATAAGACTAATGTAGCTAATAAGAAATAGAAGCATCGAGACACTATTTTTGCACCGAGGAATCCTTCGGTCATTACACACCTAGCTCAAATCATGCCATTAGTGCCACATTTAATCTTTTTTCCTCAGCACATACTGTAGTTTGATATCAAATCAAACATCAGACTCAAGTTGGATGTGTGGCCCAATTGTTTAAAGTGGAATTGCACATAAAATGATTCAGATTATAATACAGCCGATTTGTACATTTAATTTTTCTGCAGTTTTATTAATCTGTTTATGTACAAATGGTATTCCTGAATCAAATGTCTGTTCAGACAAGTGTGTCATGATCTAGGTACGCAGTTTGCATGATGATCAAGCTTCCAGTAACAGTAGCATCATTAGTCTCACAACACCAGAGGAGCAAGCTGTAACTATACGACATAGATGAAGTAACTGGACCTGCAAGGTAGCTGCGTTGTCTGTACCTGCCTTGCGGAGGACGCCGATCTGAGAGCCGGTGATAGCCATGTAGTCCCGATCTGTGAGCACACGCACCCGCACACCCCGGCTGTGTAACAGCAGCACGGCCCGGCTCAGCTCAATGTTGGAGAAGGAGAACAGACAAAGGTCCAGCGACACACATGCAGAGAGAAGGTGCTCCAGGAGTCTGGAGAAGGATGTGTCCAGGCCATGAGGGAGGGGACACTGGCTGTGGGCAGACAGAGGGTTTGGAGCAAAGAAAGGGTGAGGACAGTATAAATAAAAAGAGTAGCTGAAACTTTCAGAAACAACAGGAAAAAAATGCAGCACATACAGGACCACAGATAGGCTCCCTTAATTAAATATAATTAAAATGTTACCATGGATGAGCCCTGACTGGATTGTACAAGTGCTCCACACATGTTGGCGGTGAAGGAAAGAAGAGAACCTCCTTCAGGGGCTGACGGGAACCTCTTCTGGGCCAGAGATGCCGAGCCAGCAACCAGTCCAACCCTTCCAGGCCTAAAGCTATAGCCACTGCCCCGAGACCGAGCATCTTCAACAACTCCGCCAGAGACATCTCACACAGCACAGACAGAGGAGAGGTGGTGAAAATGAGACGTCAAAGATCTATCAAAGTAATCTGCAAAACAAAATACACTTCCACATATTGAGATTGCTGTATGCCTTGCAGTATATTTGAACACTCTTATTCCCCTTAATGTGACTGGGCTTAAATTTAAATGTACTTGCCTATCTTTCCTTAACCTAAATTATTTCCACTTGTTTTTACTTTTTACTCATTGTTGTGATTCATCAGAATGATCATTGTGTTGAACAAAACCTGTGCAGATTGTATTTCTCAGTTTTGAAAAGCCCCATGTTGCAATAATTATTAGTGTATTGTGCCTAAACTTCTACATCCGGGTAACATCGTCTTAAACCTGTTTAACAGCTAGCTAGTTAGCTAATAAGCGACCAAATTCAAAACCCCATTCAGATACGCCAAGACTATTTCATTTGGTCGTTTTTGATTTGTGCAAGTACAAATATTGTCTAATTCAGTATTATATCCTGCTGGAGTTTATTTCTAGACAATTTTGGATTATGACTACCTAGAAAGCTAACTTCGGAAACCGGATGCTACCGTTTCCAAGGCTACGACCAACCAGGAGCGCTATTAAGCCACGTGACGTTAACAAGCATCTTAAAAAATTATAAGACATAGTCATTAAAGCGAATTATAAACAATAAAATAGTAGGTGGGATATCTGTGCTAATTACTAAAACTAATTACTTCCGCTTTAACTGTCACCTTACGCCACCTCTGGTAAACACTTCTGTGACATGCAGAATAGCAATGAGCCATTAAATGTACGAATCGGTTCTTTTTGATTGAATCTTTCGAAGCAAATTGATTCTCAAACAATTGAATGAATCTTTTGGATGTTTGCAGTTAAACTGGATTATGAATATTAAATATCGCACAAGTTAGCTATTGTCACACACTATTATCTATAGTATCTCAATACACTGTACAGCTCTGTATATTTGCTTTCTTTCTTTTTCTTTCTTTTTTTTTTTTTTAAAAAAACATTCTATTTCTATATTCATATTCTATATGTATTACATTCTTCTATAGGCCGCTAAATTTCTATTACATAGGCTACTAGATTTTATTATATAGTCTACGATATTTTTAATATATTCTGTTTTTATTATATGTGTGTATGTATCTAGTTCATTAAATCATTATAAAGAACCTTATGTACTAGTCTAAAAGATACACAGAATACAAGGAGTGGATTTGTACATAATGTTTGTTGACTTTTAAATATGTTGTACTTAAGCGAAATTATATTAAAATGCCGATACTCAAGGGATTTGGTCAAAATAGGAACAGCATTACGATGGTTATTTAACTCATGAGCTAGTTAATCATTAAGTAAGCAGGACAAAAACAAAGCCATCGTAAATGGGATTTGAGGTCAGAGCCAGTGTGGCAAATTTCACTTAATTTGCTCGAATGATAATAAAATATAATCCATTATCTGTTTTTTTTTTTTTTTTTCCTGTGCTAGATTTGTTTGTATTTGTCAGAGTGAACGCTACACTGTTGATTCACTTATATTTGGCTCATCCAGAAGACTCGATTCAGTAAAATGAGTCACAGTCTTGGGGCAGTCGTGGCCTAATGGTTAGAGAGTCGGACTTGTAACCCGAAGGTGAAGGGGCTGCCCACTGCTCCGTGTGTGTGTGTGTTCACTACTGTGTGTGTGCGCTTGGGTGGATTAAATGCAGAGCACAAATTCCGAGTATGGGTCACCATACTTGGCTACATGTCACTCACGTCACTTCACTTCAATTAGTGGGGTAGCGCTCACTCAGCAAAACAGGTTGCGGTTAATAGCGCCCTCTAGTGACACTGAAGTAGAAGTAGCTTTATGTGGTGACGCAAGCACAAATGTTGAATAGGATACCTGAAATACCTGACTTTTTATTTGTTTGTTTATTAAATATGTCACACATACTAAGCATCCCTGGGGCAGATAAAATTAAATGAGCACTGGGACTGGAACCAAAACACACCCCTGAACCATAAACCTCGACTCTGGTGGGACTCGAACCCACAACCTTTGAATCACTCCCACAAGTGTTACTTAGAAGTCCAATGCGCTATCCATTGCGCCACAGAGCCACTTGGATCATGAATTGTTGGTTTTACTACTGTTGTTGTTGATCTCTACTTTTCTTGTTGGTATTTATATTATTATTATTATGCCAATAATGATAGTTTGTGCTGAAGGTGTGCTATTAGGCCTATTTGCTAGATCTACCCTTAGTAGGGAATTTTCACTTATTCATTACAAAAATGATTCATAAATTTAGTTAATTGATTTTTGTCAATCGATTCATCAGTGTATAAATTAATTACTGAGTGGCACAAATGGACGCTCACAGCCGTGTTTTGTAGGTAAGAGAATCACAAATCGCCACTAGGTGGAGAACAACACCAAGCTTTCTCCTGGCATTGTGTCCTACTCCTGCAGGACATCCAGCCTCTCACGGACATGGCCCAAACGCTTTAAAGCAGCACAGATGGAGAGAAGCATACACAGTGTACCTGTAATAAATGGATTCATTACTAATACCAGCCATGTTTATGATAACCATCATTAAATGTATTTATGATTTAAAATAAAAGTGTGTGAGATACATGATGCATGCAGCATGCGGTTTGTGTGATGCTAATGGACAGTTTTCACAAAAAACGGAAGTACGTGCATCTCCTGAGGGAGACTTAGGTCCAGTTTTGTTTTATTCCTGATATAACTTTGCATATCACTCCATACTGAGCATTTATGACTTATGTAGCTAAATCAGCTCCACTAATCCACATCCCAATTACCTTAGATGACAGAAACCCATTGGAATATATAAATGGAATATATAAAATACACATACTATATGACATTTTACAGCATACAATATAAACATGGCAATATATAACAAGTCATTTTTCCATGAGATAAAGTTTGCGTCCCAAATCACACTAGGTAGCACTAGGTAGTACGCTTAAATAGTGCTCTTCTTGTTTAAACTCGGTAACCTAGGCTACGTCTAAATGTAGATTTGCTCGCAGCCGGATTGTAACCGTCTGGCGACGCGGCCAATGGATGCACTCGTGCTCTGAACAGAACGCCACTCCTTCAGAACGGTTGATTGGTCTGTTTTGGTGACATGGGTGGGACTTAGAACGCCGCTGTGTCCGCTGATTCGTTGATTCTGAAATGAGGGCGGGGCAGGAAATTGGATGCTAGGAGCACGCCACAGTTCCCTAAAGGGAGAGAGAATGGGAGAAGGCTCAGAGATGTGTCCGTAGACACCCGCAAGACTGAAATAATAATAATAATTATAATAATATTAATTTAAAAAAACAATAACAAGAAAGAGAAAACGTGTCTGCTTTACTGTAAAGAGGGTTTAAGTGCTGAAACGTTTGGATATTTACTTGGTTTCATTTGGAAGAAGTGTCGGTTGATCTCAGTAGGAGCCGAGAGGATTCTTTGGATCGCCTTTGGGTAAGTGCGTTAATTTAGTTTATAATTAACCACGGGCTGTTTCTGTTAGCTGTGTTGAACAATGGAGAAAGAGAGCGTTTTTGGATGTGGAGCTACCCAGAGGCGGTTGGGGATCCGGACTCACGCCCTGCTGCTGCTCCTCAGATTCTGCAGGCTGTTATTGTCTCCGCCGGTCATGAGAAACTGATCCTGCCAGGGCAAGAACCACCGCACATGTCGCCTTACAGAGGAGGGACAGATGTCTGTGCATACAGACACTCCACATCTTTATCCATGAATGTGTCTGTGCCATTAAATAATAATGAGTTAGAAAGAAAAACCTGCTTTAACAAATGATAAAGGCAGATATTAGGAGCTCCTTGGGCTGTACAGTGAGTCTGCTAAAGCAAAAGCCAGCCTTTACTATGTCTCTCTCTCTCTCTCTCTCTCTCTCTCTCTGTGTGTGTGTGTGTGTGTGTGTGTGTGTGTCTGTGTCTGTATGTGAGTGAGTCCAGGCACCTGAGCAGAATTTAATCATAAAATCCTCCTTGACACATTTCATAATGCTTTATCAGATACATGACTAATCTGCGACACGTTTTTGGTGGTGACAAACATTGAATGTCATTCAAGTGCTCATTTTTATTGTCCACTTGATGTTGGGTGTGTTCAAACTCGCCCCGGCGTCTGCCACACACACACAAACACACACACACACAGGCTATAAAATGGTTTATTTTTCCCCTTACTGTTAATCTAAAGGCACACTTTGACACACAAATACTCCACTATCATCTACGTGTATGTAAATATTCCCGGCACGCTTAGCTTGAACATTTGCATGTTGTTCGTGTTTTTTGTGTTAAACTCGACTCTTATTATTCTGTCTTGGGTTAGCTCTTTTCCCTTCTGAATTGCACATTTAGTCCTTGTGAAGTGCGCATTTTGTGTTTTTTTTTTCCTGCTGCAACACCCACGTTTCAACCTCATGAAGGACCTCATAATAAGCTGATGAGCTGAACTGGGTGTGTGAGATCCTAAAATGTGCAGTGCGACACCAGGATCAGGGAAAGCTGCCCCACATAGACTACACTGGGAGGTTGGTCACGTCCACGGCAGCTAGACCTGCACTTGATTTAATTTACCCGTAGAAGTGCAGTAGTCTTGTTTTACATCTTTTATTGCGCCAATTCCACTTAAAAAAAAAAAATAGGATATTGATGTCAGAGCTCTGTGTCTCTGGTGATATCCATTGTTACTCCGATAGTGACATTGTCTCTTCAGGTTTATGTTACCCAATTATGTGAAGCACCAGGCGTTATTTGTGTCCTGTATTTACATCAAGATCAAGACTAGTGTGTTTTTGAGATAACACTTGTCTGTGGATCTGAAAAATATCTCAAATCTGATCTGACACCTATCCAGCGTTTCAGCTCTGTATCAATCCTAATTCCACGACACAGAATATATATCTTTATTTTAAAGAGCTCTAAGTTGCTGGTCAATTCATCTGCATTAATCATGACTGTACCAGACTACTCTGGTTTTAACCACTCAAACTTTTCAGACAGACAGCTCAGATCCAATTTTATTCACTTCTGATATGAACAGTCTCAGACAAACTACACACTAGCACAGGTAAATTTGAAAATGCATCTTTACTTACGTTTGCCTTTCCATCCACACTAAGATAGCGTTTTTCCCGAAAATGCATCTTTTTTTAATCCGCTTTCGAAACTGAAAACGGAAAACTGAAAATGTCACTTTCACCTTCTACTGTGGATAAACGTGTAAAAAAAAATGTAGCTTTTTGAAAAATGTTGAAGTAAGATTGTCATGTGATCTTCACAATTCCACGACCATGGAACTGATTGCGATGCCATTTTCTATATTAGCTACTTCAATTTCATATTGGGATGCTTTGTGTGATTAGTAAGCAACGCTGAGCTGTGCACAAAAATGTGTTTGGTTCATGTTGTCAAAACAAATCAAAACCATTTTTGTTATTTCTTGCACAGTGCTGCTTAAACAGATGGCCAAAAACCAACAGATGTGACCCCTCACTTTTTCTTTCTTGTTTAAGGACTTTTCCATTCTTTTCACTTTACTCCGTCTTAAGTGTTCAGAATTGTGACTGGATTTTTTTGTTTTTGTAAAAAATAATAATAATCCACCTCAGAATCTACCCAGCTAACTTTCTCTAGATCTAGATCAGGTGTACACACACCTGTATCATTACCGTAATGCCCAACATAGCTTAGATGGCAAATGCAACCAGAGTCCTGACAAAAATGTCGGATTTAGTTATTTGTAATTTGCAATACAACAACGAAAAAAGAAATGAATCAGGTTTAATTTTAAGAAAGAAAGGAATTCAGTTTGCTCTGCTATGAGAAATCTTAAGTCTGTGGTTTAGTTAGAGGCTCTTGGTTTCCTTTTTAGTGTTGTCAGATGGAGTCACTTTGTTGGCATCTAATGCATGCAAAGCTTTAACCTACATCAGTGAAGACCGAGGAGCCACTTTTTGGACAGTACCTGTACCGTCACTGCTTACATTTCGCTGGTTTTCTTCACTTTTTGCTAACTGAGCGATAACAGGTTGATGCAGAAGCTTTTCCTTCCTGGCAATGGACTTGCGTTTTGCAGAAAAAGAGTTGACTTAATTTTTCATTTCTCAGGCCAGTGGTGTGGATCATAACTCTGCACTTTATACCATAGTGGTAATGAGATGATTTTCTGGCCATTACCATCACACCACAGTCTGCCACAGAACGGATACAAGGCTGTGTTGTTTGCTCGCCGTCTGCACCAGTGTGTCTTGGCTGAAATCAAGCACAAGCTCGAGGTGCGGTGTTTACCCATGTGTGCCTCAGAAAAGAGGCCATAGCGCTCAATGGAGGTTACACGAGGTGAAGCAAGTCATGTCATCAGGATCTCGTGCAGCGTTAAGTGCTTCACTGACAGAGCTGTCCGATATAACCAGAGGCTGAATTACACTTTGCATCCTGTTCGAGTTTGAGATGAGGAGGAAACAGAGACCATTTCTGCCTCAGAGACCCCTCCTTTCCGTCATACTCTGGTGCTGACATCCACACCAAGCTGAACGGAAAAGGCAACAGCAAGTAGTTTTCCTCCTCAGGAAATACCCGCTGAGTCTTGAGCAGAACCGGACAGAGAGGAGACAAGGACAGTTCTTGCTCTGAATATTCTCTTAGTCTTATTTACAGTCGTCTGCTGGGGCCTGGATTGTCATGGTGTCTTGGACGGACTGTGCTACTTTCAGCATGACGTGACCATGACGCTCCAGTTCAAATGTACATCAGACAGCTCTGTTTCCAAAGTTTGTAGCATGATATGTTGTGAAAACCTTCTCTAAGTATTGTTCAGAAATTATTAATCTATCTTGCTTTAAAAAAAAAAACAAAAAAACAAAAAAAAAAACATTGCTGATAACTTTTTATAGCAAGTAGGATAAAATGCTATTCCAGCCCTGCAGACATCCAAGGTGAATATGGGAATGTAGTAACCTGCCACATCAGGTAGTTGCAAAAATGTTGATGTAATGTACATGCGGGTCAAAATGGTGCACAGGCACGGTCAAGCAGGGGACACAGATCAGGTTGGATCTTCAGTCAAAAGCTATGAAGTAGTCTCCTGATTGAATTCTCCCACTGATTGACTCCGATGTACAAAATTAGTCGACTACATTCAGGGAAAGAAAAAGATTGATTGTAGTCTTGAAGTAGCCACAAGGATTTGGTGTTTATCTTGCTTTAACAAACCTGCTGTCAGTGTTTCACTGTCTGCTTATAAAGTTCATGAGCCAAACCTGTTGTGTCACTCCAGTGGAAAGGTACAATGACTTTACCACTGTACTACTTTACAAGGCAAATTGCTGATCAGGAGAAACTCTGGGGTCGATAGTTTTGCCATGTGCTGTGGACATATGGAAGCTGAGTGTCTTGTTTGTGGTTGTGAGATGTTGGGGAAGTCCTACGGCTTGGCAACAGCATATCTGATGAGAAAATCAGCTGCCTTAGGACTTACTAATGCTCCTTGGGGGGGGGAGATAAGAAGAAAGCTTTGGTTGTGTGCTTGAGAATGTGTGTCCAAGGTCACCCTCAGTCCATTAGATGCATGCCTCTGGGGTTGTACTGTGCATTATGTGCATCATCCTTTTCAGAGTGAGTTATCTTTTTTCCCCCTTTAATCTAATGAGCTTGACTGTATGTAATGGCTGAGAACTAGTTGGGGATTTTGACGCTTTCATCTGGCGTGCTTGACACGTAGAAGCCGGAGGGCTCCCACACAAAAGACTGAACTATAAGCTGGTGTTGTCTTACCAAAGCCCTCCTGAGGGTCTGAGATGTGTGTGTGTGTGTGTGGTGGGGGAGTGTTTCAAAGAGACCTCTAGGCCAACATTAAGGACAGTCAGCAGGCAGGGTGAAACAAGAGAGGACATCCTTGGCTACGGACACCTCTGTCACTGGAAGCAGGTGGGCAATAGTGTGTTGGCAAGTGTCAGGCTTTGGACACAGTTGAGTCTAAAGTTGATTTGTCACCCATAGCTTTTGTGGGAACAGCCTGGTGGCACTGGTTGACTCTTCAGCATGTTAAATGGGGGGGAAATGGTTCTCTATGAATATAGACCACTGCCTCATTGTATTGAAAGTTATTTCCTTTTATGCAAGCAAATAATGTATGTCTGTGTTTTGTGGGCCATCGGGTGGTGGTACTAATTCGTTCTTTATTGAAGCTTCTTCTTTTGATGTTGGCTGGTGTCTCAGGAAATTTGGATTGCTACTGTGTTAGCTGTGGTCGGCCTAGAAATGGTTTCCACCCCCACAATCATACAGTTCTCTTTGCTTTTCACCGATGGCCTTGGATGCCAGAGCTCTCCCGTGAATCATTTCCAAAAGAGCTGCTTAATATGAGCTCAGCAAAGAAAAAGGGGACTTGGGAGGGAAAAGGAATGAGAGAGCGCAATAGGGATAGCTGTAACCTACCTGTAAGATAACTGAATCAGGAATTATGAAGTAAGTATGAATATAAGTGCTGAATATACTTTTTTTATCTTAACATATTTGATCATATAGTTCATGATGGATCTGCTCCCACATTACTGCTCTAACTTATTGTTTGGGCAAAGCATTTAGTAATGAACAAAAGCACATGCTCAAGTAAGATTGTGGAAGTGTTTTATCTTGTTATTTGGGTATTGATGACAACACACACAATGGCAGGTGGTGTGTTCCACATCGTGGCTCTTGTTAAGAGCAGCCGGTGGGCAACAGCAGGTGGCTTGAATTCGTTACCCTCGCTCGCATTAGAGCCAGTCAACTTCAGCACAGTGGTCATGTGACAGGAAGCAGTTGTCCCAGAACACTTCATATTTGTGCAGGTCTAGGGTTAATCCAAATGAGCAACTTATGTTGTAGAGTGTAAAAGCTGCTGTCCTGTATGTCGTTCCACATGGTTGACTCAAATAAGCATGACCACAGCAGTAAAACCTTAGCGCTGAGGATAAAATAATTTTGGTCCAGTTCTTGAATTCCAGCCAAGCTGAGAAACAATCCATTGTTTGGAGGATGACCTCTTTTGTCTAGTCCTTGAAAATGAAAAATATTAGTGCTTGATATGTCCTTGTTTCATTGTGTGTATCTACACAAGCCCCGTGTCTAGTCTTGGGCAAATTCAGACCCAGTGATTTTCCGCAGTGACCCATATTCTTTTCTTATCTATCAAGTGTTATTTAGGAGTGCTTATCTGTGATTAGTGTTTGTCCTCAAAGAAAAATACAGTTACATTTGAGGTCTCTAGTCGTATCTGCTAAGGTTTATTCCAGCCAAACAGGAGCCCCTGAGATTGGACACCCCTGAGCTCAGACAAGGCCATGGCACTAGAACATTATGTGCCCTTGAACTCTCTATGAGCCTTACTGACATTACTGACAGTCCAGTGTCAGTCAATGACAGGTAGAGTTATTGTAGAAGATACCACACCCAGGAGAGAAATGTTTCATTATAGGATAATGGTGATCAGTCAGAACAACTTCATATGGATTTGCAGTGACACTTCCCTCTAAGAGGACAACTGGACCCAAACCATTGAAGTAGAAGGCAGTCAAATGTTTTTGATATGCTAAAAAAAAAAATCAGCAACATTATGAGCGTCAGTGATTTTGAGCAATTCTGTTCCAACTGGTAAACCATTCTGGAGCTTTCAACTCCACCATTAGACCAACAAGTCCTAAATCAGAAGTTTTACTCTGAGAAGAGTTATTTATATATATATAAACCCATACTTTCACGGGCAGCCAAAATGAAGGCTGTTCTTTCTCATGTTTTCTGTTCTATTTCCAATAGGATTAAGAGCAGCAATATTGAGAGGATTCAAGCGAGGGTGTTAGGAATCCTATCTCAAACACCCCTTTTACCTCATACATGAATTCCTCACTCAAAACTCCTAACATTTTTAAGTGTTCTGTAAGGAACAATATGTGGATTTCCTGATCAACATTGTCTGGATTCTACATAAAATAATGATTGTGATATGATCCTGATATTGTGGTATTTCTACATATCAAGTTAAGTTCATGCTGAAATTCTGTCTCTAGAGAGAAGATGATTGGACAGTCAGCAGCTTCTGTTAAGACAGTGATGGATAACTGGCTTAGCAAATAATGCTTGCTTAAATGGAACTAATAGGAAGAAGCTCTCAGCATGGCAGAGAGTTTAAGAACTTGACACTGTGCAGCGCTACACAAGACTATGGTGTAGATCAGGGGTCATCCACTGGTGGACCGTGGTCCAGATGCAGAACCAGGAAAAGACCCAAACCAAGTACTTAAAATTTACTGTAGCTAGGTACCCCCTGTGTAGATCTTCAGAATAATGAATCATGCACCCCATTTCTGTTTTTGCCTTTCATATTCAAATAAAAGTAGACATGGCACAGCATTTTTGTGAAATTTGTTCCACATATGCTCCCTGATTTATGGCTGTAAAATGAGCCTCATAAGACTAAACATTCATCAGCAATGAAGGAAGTTGTCTTGCATTCACCTGGAGAATCCAACATGGTGAAGCTGTTCTCTGGGCTAAAGAAAAAACATTCTGGAAAGATATATTGCAGTGGCTCTCAGTCTCTTGTCCTCAGCCATGGTTGACCCCTGGTGACCCCACTGATCTCACCATGACGACAGGCTTTTCTCCAGCCAGCTGGAATAGGCATTATGGAGGTTTCTTCCCCTCCCAGAGTTCAACATGTTCTCATGCAAGGAGCTGAGGAAAACAGAGGCCCCTCCTCACAATTTGTCCTTAAAATCTCCAAGCTTGCTGAGAGTGGGTTCTAGTGCATCACTTAAGCATGCAAGAACACAAAAACCTTAATTCACCCTAGTGAGCTCACTCCTCCAGTTTCTCTGAAAGGTTGCTCAAAAATGCTAATTAGAAATTATTTCAAGCAGATAGCTTAGACAGGGGGGCTGCTTCTCAGTGTGCTGCTTATCATTCCATGTGATCCTTTTTCAAAATTTCTTTTGTTTGCCATGAAACCATATGATAAACATTTTGATAGGAAAATACTATACTGCAGTTGCACATAAATTTAGTGTCATGTAAAAGGATTTTCATCAAAACACATCGGCACATCTGTACTGAAGAGATTTGAGAACTGTAGAGATTAGCTGAGACATAAAAATGGTAAGAACCTGGTAAATTAATTAGTTAATAGTCAGTCATCTGTAATTTCTCACATTTTGGATTCTCTGTTTTAGCAATGGAAAAGTCAAAGAAACCAAATGAGAAACTAATAACTGTTTTTTTTTTTTTACTTCAGGTCATGGCTTTTACTTTACTTTTACTTTAATTAACAAAGTTGAGTTAATAGTAAAGTGTAGACCCTGGACAAAGGACATGCATGTGTTCTGTGCTCAGTGCTCGCAGAAGTGAAGTGCTTTCATGCATAATAGTTTCTTTGCATGGTCACTTCACTGCTATGTTCATGAATACCTTTGTGTGCAGTTTTTAATGTCCACGCTCACTGGCACTGCTCTGCCATCTCAGGTCAGTCAG
The DNA here is from genome assembly GCA_037576675.1 of Pangasius sanitwongsei. Classification (NCBI taxonomy): domain Eukaryota; kingdom Metazoa; phylum Chordata; class Actinopteri; order Siluriformes; family Pangasiidae; genus Pangasius; species Pangasius sanitwongsei. Next base: position 11,043,602 of record CM075028.1, read on the forward strand.
CCTTGCACCCTCTATTAAACATACTGTCTAAATGCTGAAAAGCTACATCTGTGCATTCCCAAGCTATGTATAGCCGTGAGGATGACCCTGTTTTAAACATTGTCACAGATCCAATCTATTTGAGAGTGGTTTTTAAAACAGTCTTTTAAAGCATCTAGTATGCTGGTCGCAATGTGACTCACATATACTAGGTTACTTAAGACCATACAGTGGTTTCTGTAGGCATGATATTTGTTTACCACAATAGTGCACGGTGCCCTGCCCCATCAAGCACTTTCACCCAGCGCAGTGTTACTAGAGCAATCTCGTCTATGCTGGGTACAATACATATGGTATTAATGTAAGACATCCCGTCATCCAAAATGTTTAAAGGTTCAGTTATGTACATGTGTAAGAATTCTAGTGTCTTGCTGTGATTTTCATGAAATAAATCAGTAGATGAACTTTTTCTGTTTTGTTTTGTTTTGTTTTTTTCCTGTTGAGTTAACGTTACAATGGTAACTGGGTTAAAGGGAGACATGGTTAACGATGGTAACCATCACTGAGCATAGGCCTAATTTTTATACAATTTTATTTTATGCATATTTACATGCTTTAAAATTTCACTGTCTGTAAGGCTTTTGTGGTGTAACAACATAATCTTCCATGATATCTAGTGCCACTGAATCAGACTGTATTATATTACTAAACGTGCAAAAATTCCTGAAAACGTGTCTTTTTCTCTTTTTAACTGATAAAAATACATTCTTTTTAGTATGTTAATTTTTAGTTTTTCACTCAACAGTTCTTTAAAATGATGTGCTGGTCATGTGCTGCAACTTTGTTTCGAACCCATCTGTTGTAACCAATAATTATGGGAAGGAAAATGATGGACCATCGACATCATTGAATGTCAAGGAGGGTCACACTGAACTTGGACTTTTCTGAGAGCGCGAGCGAGAGAGAGAGGATTTGTGCATGCTTGAGCAAGAAACTATGAAGTATAGCAAAGCTGGTGAACCTATTTTCATGCTCAGTTTGAATTTTAACTGAATTTTTCTTTAGTTTTCAAGTATTTTCCTTTCCATGTTACCAGATAATATGCAGTAAACTATTAATGATTCCTTTTTAAACTCCACTGTGTGCTAAAATAAACTGATTACATATCCATGTTGAGGATCAGACTCCACTGTGTCCGATCTGTGTTTATCTCTTTTCTTTCCCTGCGTGATCTCTGGTTTGCTTTCTAAGCAGTTTATCTTCTTCTACATTGTTTCCTCTTGCTGTGTTTTATTGTTTATCTATTTCTTCTCAGTTTATCTCTGTTTTCATTCCTCGCATGGCCTCTCGTTCACATTCCATCTCCAGAGCACGACCTTTGGAGAAAACTGTATAAGTGATTTATATCCGGTGAAATTTGTGGTGGGGAATGACTTAAGCATAAGTGTGTTATAGATAGTTTATTATTAGAATCCACACTGCTGGTGTCCTTTCATACCGTGATATCTTTTTATAGTTGATAATGTGATAAATGTTTTAGATAAATACCTTTACAGTTATGTGTTTAAGAATCAGACTAGCTTTGTTATAGAGGGATGTTTTCGTCTGTAAACTGTGAAATCCTATGACTTCAAAAATCCTGTCTAGTTATATGATATTAGCTAGCTGGCTAACATCAGCAGTTAAAATGTATACATAAAATGTATATGAACATGACTTAGCATCTCATAAATCATGTCAGGCTAACTAACATTATCTGTCTATCCCTTTAGCAGGGGAAATGATAAACGTTAATGAATGTTATTTAAAATTCCTGTCAGGTTAGCTAATGTTACCCAACTGTCTATAGTATAGCCTTAACAGTGGAAATTATACACTTTCCTGAATTTAATTTAAATATCATCTCAGAAATCCTAGCTTTAGCAATGGAAGTTATACACTTGAAAATAAGTTAAAATTCCTCTCAGAAATCCTGTTAAGTCAGCTCATCTTGGCTACTGCATTGAGGGAAAAAAAAACAGACACCATTAGAGGTTTTTACTGGTACCTAATGGATTTCTGGTTTTCTCTAATGGATTCTGTTCTTCCTAATGGTTTCTGAAGGCTTATCGAATTTTTTTTATGATAGTCATCGTCTGCCCATTAAAGAAGGTCCTATTGGGTTATGGTGGAATTTAAAAGTAATCAAACAATCCCTAATGGAAACCTACAGAAATTAAGCCAATTCCCTTTAAGCCATTACTTGATGGAAACTACAAAAGATTTTACTAATGGATTATTTTTTCTTCAACTGGTACCTAGCTTCAGCAGTGAAGTTTGTGAACTATAATGTATTTATGATTCAAAATCCTCTCAGTAATCCTTTCAGATTAGCTCATCTTAACTAGCTGGGTAACATTCGCAGTGAAGATTATTACAGTTTATAAATATGACCTCAAATCTTGTATGACGTTCTGTCTGTTTCCCTAATGCTAGCTGGCTAGCTTTAACAGTGAAAATTATGGACTCTAATTAGTATGACTTAAAAATCCTGGCAGAAGTTCTGTCAGGATAGCTCATGTTAACTGGCTGGCTAACAAAATGTGTGATAATACAAGCCACCTATCACCCAGCTCTGTTGTGATTTGTTTTTTTTGTTTTTTTTTTTAATGTGTATGCATTCTATGGAAGCTTCTTTAGGTCTTGAGTTTTTTATCGTTTATACAGCTAGTTTCGCTAACTTTTCTGTGAGAGACTATTTATACCAGAACACATTTATTAGTTGATTGATTTGGTTTTACTGTTCTAGGCAGTTAGCTGGCATTAACTTATCCTATTTACTTGTTGTTTCAGATAGATTAAGCCAATGCTCAAATTATTTTAATGAGGAATTTCTATTGGCAGTGTGAAATGATCCCAGACATGAAGATGAATATATTAGCTAAAATAAGTAGCAATTGTTCTGACCTCATTCATACCTTCCTGCATGTGAAAAATGGAGGTAAAGATTATTTTTCTTTAGCCTTACTGCAATCCAGGGACTCTAAAATTTGCTGAATGTGAAACGTGGTCGAAATCACATTGTGTGTGTGTGGGGGTGTGTGTGTGTGGGGGTGTGTGTGCGTGTGTGTGTGTGTGTGTATGAGTCTGCAAATTATTAATCCTCTGACCAACACCAACTCATCAGCTTCACCACAACCTAAAACACACTTCCCTTCCATTTTATGAAGTGGAACATATTAATAATCAGAGCTTTTCAGGAGCTTACAGGCTAGGCTGGAGAAACCAGCTAATATATGTCAAACAGTGGAAAATAGTCTCGGAGTTGAGGAACAGTTAACAGTTATGTTGTCCATATAAATATCTTTTGGCAGGTTGTAAAAGTTAAGAACAGGTCTTAGTATGATACCCATCTAAGAAACTGTAAATATGGACTAAGTATGATGTTATCACCAGCACTGACATTTTGGTGTTGAAATAAATATTTTATTCTAGGTAAGTATTGAATAAGGGTCGTAAATATAAGGGCTTAGAATCAAGAGTTTATTATGATCTTTTGTTTCGTTGGTGCTTTGTTAGCAGAACTTCAGCAGAACTCAACATTGTTGTCCCCATGTGAATCAAGTATCATAAAATAAGTTATCAATATTGCTCACTCCTGTGGTATTGATTCCCATTTATGCCAGTTATGTTTTTAAAAGTTCTCATCCTTCAGGTTTGTCCAGTATAATGTACTTCGGAAGACAGATATCCTTAAGCTATCTTCTTAAACTCATCCTGGTCAGACTTCTGAACAGGGGCGGTGTTGATGATTAAAGTGCAACTCAAGTGGCCCTTCTTCCTTTTTGTCCACGCCCCTGAATTTAAACACTTCTCCATCACGGTCCTCAGGCTGACCTGACGTAATCACTGGTGAGGGGGCGTCACCAATAGAAAGACTCTCCTTAATATTCATTTGCCAGTAGATGCTATATAGAGAGATGTATTTTGATCATTTTCACACATCCAATACGTAGACAAAATGAGCGAATAATTCCCCAGAGCTGATGTCTTTGGCTGTTCTTTAGCACAGGTGCTGTTGTCCCTCTCACATCTTTATTTTTGCTCTGCATGTGTTTAAATGCAAGGCAGTTCCATGTTGAAAAGACCATTAAAGCGTTATAACCAGCTCCACTTGATAAATAAATGTTCAGACAGTACATTAAGCAGCTTCACATACACTAAGCTTATTTTGCTGGCTAATAAATTTTAATTGATTGTATAGTGAATGATGAATGAAATGTAATGTACGAGTCTCAGGCAATATGAATGAAAAAGCCTGACCTGCATAATAATTGAATATTGAGAAATGGAGCCATAATGTTTGTTGTTCTACTCTGGATTTTGCAGGAAAAACAAAGTAAACCTATAAAAGCAGCATAAAATGGAGAAAAAAAAGAAAAGAAAACAGCCTTAAGGAGTTATTAAGTATTATAAATATTATAAATTATGTCAGCATGTGCAGCAGCTTTGCAAGAAGTTATTTATTAAGAAAAAAACACCAGTTGCCTTTGTAGTTTTTAACTTCTGCGGTCAAAACAAGATTTAAAAATCCACAGTTTTTTTCAAGTTACTCATTTATAGTTTATAATTAAACCTCTCTCTGCTACTGGACCATTAAGTCTCTACACTGATAAGGCCAGATTTTTGGTGATCTCTCGCTAGTGTCAGGTAGATCAGGTAATGTGCCACGCCCCCAAGCCAACCCTCAAATTTGAACAAAATTAATGTTCTAATATTTTACTATAAAGTCAGAAATAATTCAAATAAGAGATAATACAGCTTAATATAATGTTTTTGTCTTGTTTTTTTCAAGAAATTTTCTGTAGTTCCTCTTTAAAATGTCCGCAGTTATAACACTGTGATTGCTAAAAACCACAAGATATTATAGAAATGATTATCAAAACATGACAATAATGCACTGAGGAAGAATTGCGTGTGTATGTGTGGTGAGTCTCAGAGCAGGGTGTGGAGTTCTCAGTACACGGGCCACATGACTGCAGCTGGCTGAAGGTCTCTCTGTTTAATGTTGACTTTTCCGTCACTGCCCATGTGACCGCACAATGCACTGAGCAAAAGCAGCAACGGAGGACTGCGCCGTTCTCTAACACTGATCTGACAGTGTGGGCGATGACGAGGCCACATCAGATTGGGGTTGCTGCACTAGCGCTGTCCCAGAAATGCGTGCAGTGACCTGTTCTCTGGTAGCGTTTTGTCCTGCTGGCCAAACACACACACACACACACACACACACACAGACCAAACTTTGAGCTGATTCTATGAAATGAGCTTTGAACAGAGCAGCTGAATCAGGTCGTGAGTCGTGATTGGTCACAGTCCACATCATAGCCGTAAAAGAGAAGTTTGGTTCCATTCGGATGTGTTTAATGTTCACAGAGGTGTGTCATTAACGAGAAAGGAGAGAGGAACACCCACTCATAAGTGACGTGACCTCCTCACCCACACATGTGTTAATCCCTGGAACAGAGTGGTGTTACACTAAATTACACACCCACGTGCCAGACGGAAACTCTAAGGCCTGTACATAGATCAGGCTCAGCGCTGACACACGGTGGCTCTCTATGGCCACAGACTGATCCAGGATCATGGAGTCATGATACACAATGATAGAGTGCTTAGCTTATACTTACAACATAGCGTAATAATTTTACTGTCCAGCAAAGCAGTTGGCAGTATAAACATGACACAGATAGAAACTTCTATGCAGAAGTGGCCGTTCTCAATTGTCTGGGTGTTTCCCCATTGTTGGGTATTACTGAATGCAAAATACGCCACTTACTTCCAGTTAGGCTAGAACATGGGCTTGGGCGACATAGTATTATTGTTTCTACACCATATTGTCACGATATCTAATGATGCTTATTATGATTATATTATATTACCTGCCTACCTTTACACATTTCATGTAGGAGCACCACAGTTTAACACTGGAGTACCCTGCTATGAGTTATCACTCAAAAATGTGTAAGTAGTGCAGTCCTTTTCTCCCCAATAAAATGGCAGATGAGCCAATAGACATATTAATTTGGAATGATTTGCGCAGATGTTTTGAATTCTCTGATATTAACTGACACTGCCTGAAAGCCCCGCCCCCTTCCTCTCATCTCACATACTCTCGATTGGGCGCCATCGCTTTCTGTAAAGGTTAAATGATGAATGTTTTGAGTTCATTGTCATATATTATTAGCTTATCAGTATTAGATGATTAAGTTGTTTATCACAGTTAGCTACTGAACTACTTTTGTTTTTTCCAAAAACACAGTTACACAAATGGCAATAAAATTGGAAAAAGAAAATAGACTGCAACACAGCACACAGCTAGTACAACGCAGCATCATGTCATGCAAAAAAACAAAGACACTAGCCAGACTTGGATAATGCCTTTTACCACAGCGAGCTAAAATTTTAGCCAAAGACTTGCTGCTGTTCTCCCAGAACTTAACAAAATATCCTTTACTAAATTCTGAATGAATTAGCAGATTTGAAAGTAGCATTAAAACTGACCAATTTAAAAACTCCCACTTTGGTGTCCTACTGTAGTAAACTATCACTCGAAATTTGAAATATATCATGATGTAACATTTTGACTGTATCGTCCACCCTGAGCTAAACATAATGTCGTATTTTCCTTATTGACCCGCCGTCACATACTTGCACAGCAGCCTGATTACACAGATTAGTAATGGTGGGTTTCACTGCATACATTCACCAATAAATCTTATTATGGGTTATTTGGCAGGTTTATAATACTGCACCATGGGGGAGGGAAGAAGAGAGAGGGAGAGAGTGAGAGATAAATGTATGGAAACAGAGAGGGTGGGAAAGAGAGAACGAGGGGGCTGTTCTCCATATTTGGTGTCACCGTGGGAAAATTCCATGTGCATGGCTCACTGTAATTCCCAGTATGTGTGTGTGACCGGACTAAGGCCATTGAGAAGCCTAAAGCTTACACTGGATTTGCGCTCATGCTGCTTAATTGAATCCAGAGCATAGCAGGGCCTGGTGTGGAGAAACTGACATGAGCGTCTGTGTGGCACTGAGAGTGTGTACGTGCCCATGTGTGGCTACTTGAACTCAGTACTTTATAGTGTTATGCCTGAACCACACGAGAGGGTAATCAGATTTTGAGGCTAATTCCTGGTGATTAAGTGTCCCAAATTTAACCTGGGAATAAATGATCCAATCGTTTCTTCCTAAATAACTTCTCCGAACTGGCACTGTCTATACAGCAGAGAAATTTCCGTTTAGCTGCTTTCATGGTAAAAAAAAAAAAAGGTAGCTAATCTTTGGAACCCTACACAAATAATGAGCAGACGTGTATGGGCCGTATCTTTACTGGCTATAATTTCTTTGGAGCTATGAACAGCTAGTACACGTGGGGCAAGATCGAAGACCCTAGAGACTTGGAGTGTTGCTTTTGAAATTGTCAAATCATTTGTTTCTTCTCTCTGATATTGTAATGTATGTTTATATAATATAATATAATATAATATGTTCTAATCTGTTGTTATGCTGATTATTTAATAAAAACAGTTGTTCACAAAAAATTATCCAGTCATACCTCTCCGATCTACTCACAGTCCAGCTGTGGCTGCTCTTATTTAAATGTTTATATAAATATAAAACGAGACAAATCATAAATTTATTACCTGGCCGATCAGGCAGTGTGCTGCCCAGTCCCATGATTTGGTTGTCTAAAAACCTAACTGGCTAGCCTAAGACGGAAAAAGCTAAAGTAATGCAATTACGTGCGGTGAGCTATTTAGCTATTTAAGTGCATTAATATAGACTACAGTAAATGAAAAGCGTATATGATTATTCTCTTCTGACATAATATATGTCCTGAAATCCTCACATCGCACATAAAAGACGATATTTGACTCTGGTTGTCATTTTTTAATTTCTCACCATGTTTAACTATGAGCTGATTGTGTACTAAGCAGAAGAGTAATACAACTGCTTTCCGCTGAGCTTTTGTTTTTCTCGGTTTTGTCAGTGTTTTCACATACCTGTGTGTTCTTAAAAGATCATCTATCATCCTTGGATGGTTCTACCATGAGCTGATGTGTGTAGTGCAGCAGGTGGTGGCGCGCTATAGTTGCAGTGTCGTCGTTAAGTGTACTACTGTGTAGCACATTATGTTTAAACATACAGTATTAACATATGCGACTTGTTTGTAACTGATCATGTGACCTCTCCGGTAAAACTCAGGTAGCTTTGTAATCACAGTATTTTCAGTAGATATTTCTCACTTCTTTTTAATGTATTATTTCTATTTTTTTCTCTTAAAGACAACTTTTTGTAAGACTAAACATCTTACTAAATACTAGCAACGCTGCCAGTCAGCCCGGGCCTGTAGCGGTGTCTCCTGCATCTCTGGTTGATGCGCATTACTCAGAAAAGTGTCGTCTGGTCAATACTAATGCGTTTCCCTGCCTCGGCTCGACTGTGATGATCTGCATTGATTTCCTGTACCATTCACATGTCCCACAACAACGACCGTCACATGTTGAATTTAAAGCCTTCTATATAAATCTTAAGCATTGTTTCATGATACAGGCTAAAAACTGAAAAGTAAAGGTCAGTACACACATTGAAGCCTGGATACAGGCTTGGTCTAAACGGTTCTTGCTTGTTGTCATGGTTATACGTGCTTATACGTTTTATGTACACATGGGCGATGGTGTGTAATGGTTAGCATTGCTGTTGCGGTTTGTGCTGACTCACTGTGGTGTGTGTGTGTGTGTGTGTCCTCTCTCTCAGAGCTGTGTAATGCAGAAATCAATATGGAGCGGCTAGCAGATTGACATCCAACAGCAGCCGATGCTAATGAGAGAAAAATCAACCGCACTCTCACACTCTTCCTGCTCTTTTGGGGTGATCTATCTTTTGCACGCTCTCTCTCTCTGTCTGTCTGTCTGTCTCTCTCCCCCCCCCCGTTTCTGTGTCTCTCTCTGCCTGTCTGTCTGTCTCTCTATTGTCTGTCTGTCTGTCTGTCTGTCTGTTTCTTTCTCTCTCTCTCTCTCTCTTGTACAATCGCTGTGATCAATGCGAAGTCAGCTCCTCCGTCCTCAACTGTCTCAGCCCCGGGCTTTTCCTCTGACATCACCTCCTCTACCGAGTCCCCACACACCCCCACTTCCTGTCCGGGTCTTTATCTTCCGCCACAGCCGTGTGCTGGGCAGGAAGTGAGCCTGTGGACGGACACACCTGGCAAAATCCTGGCAGGCAGAGTACAGAAAGTACAGTGTGTCGTTATGTGTGAAAGGGTTCATGTGGTTCGTGGAGCTTTCATGTGGTTTACAGTGTTGGAGAATGAGTGTTCTCTGAACCTCACACACTTCTCAGCGTGCAGGTGTCTTATACACCGTCGTTTTTCACTCAGCATTTACTTTATATTTATATATTTACTATGAGAAATTTGGCCCATAGATATATGATATACACCGTTTGTGGTGAGGCATTTCATGCTTAATTTCTTTAAAAGTTTGAATAGTAACTGATGTTGGTTTGTACGTGTGTAGCTTAAACACTGACGTAAACAGGTGCATCTTCATTTTAACTGGTTTTCAACGTGTTGCAAGGCGTCAGTGTTTAGCAGAATAATCCCAGTGTCGAGTGTGCAACCCCACTGAATGCATTAGAATGTTTAATAAACTGTAGTCACAGTATGGGAAATTCATTGTATTAAAAATACATTTAATCTTAATGAGTGTCTGGGAAACACTCCCGTATTAGTGTTAATGTGGCTGGAGTGTTAGCTTATTCCTTCAACCCTTTGGCGTTGGAAGTGTTCATATTGAATCAAAATGCAAATGAAAAGGAAAAACAAATGTCTGATTCTTGCTGTTAGAGTTCAGCAAAGACACCTGCTGCAGTGCATTCTGGGAAACCAGGTAGGTAACCTGTCACCTGAGTGATGTCATCTGTTTTAGGTTATTGTATTGTCAGGAAGCTGTTGCCTCCAGGACAGAAACAGAACACACACACACACACACACAGTATTTGGAAATTAGAATATAAAAACAATGTGAAAAAAGGTGAAAATCTTCGACTATAATTTGGCAATAAATCAGATGACAAACTGACAAAATAGATAAAAATAGACACAATGACACTGCTGAGTGAAACCGCCGTAGCTCCATCTTGAAGCAGAATCACTTTCCTGGTGCATGATTAAGTATCAGTGTAAGGATTCACACTGGGAGTGGCGTCTTTCTTTTTAAACGAGACCTCGTGACAGCAGACGAAGCAACACAAAGAAACTGTGTGATCTTTTAGACATCATTTGAGCTGTTAAATATAGACTTCCATTACTTTTTAGCCCCATTAACTTCACAGCAGTGCAAAAATGGAAGAAGCACACTTCAGACTCCAAACAAGTCCTGGTTGATGAACTACATTTTGAGAAAAAAGTGATTTATTTTCATTTTCACTGGGAAATTTATAAGCTGCCTAGTTTTAATTTATCAATGTGACAGCACTGACTGTTAAAAGTCTGAAAGCCGTTGAACTTTACCCATGATGCACATATTGTTGCACATATTGATCAGCTCTTGTGTGTGTGCCTTTAGATAAAGAAACAAAAATACTCCACCATTTTGCATCCATCGCATCTGTAATGTATGCATGATTACCACTGGGGTGAATTTCTCAGTGGTGAAAAATGAACAGGAAATGTGTTTACTAAGTCTAAGGGCAGGTGTTGAACTGCCAATAAAATCCATGACTACATAAAATAAACTCAAAACTATAACCATTACAGTATAACAAAAAAAAAAAAAACCATTGTCTCTGAATGAGACAAACATGAGAGAAAGTCTTACAGCTTGTTCCAGCTGTGGAGCCAGCTGTGGAGCGGTACACTAACACTTTCTCCAAGGTTTTGTGGTGTCCAAGTACCATCAGAAGCCACAAAACTGTGTTATTAATGCTGAAAAAAAACAGTTCCTTCTGTGAAATAATCAGTTATACACTTTTATTTACAAATCCCTTTGGAGAAATTGTGAGTGTGCTACATAAGTGTGTTTTGGTTAAACGCTAAACATCTGCCCTTAGACTTTCATTATTTGTCCAGAGCGAAGTGCTTTGGAGTCTGTATGAATAAATACAATTGTTATATAGTTATTATATAACTCATTATAAGTGAGTTTTGACGAAACAAAGTTCAGACAAGTTTCTCAGTTCAGACAAACATGTTGTGATTTCTGTGTGTGCTAATTGTACATACAGTACAGATACAGAGGTGGAGATTAGGTCGGAAAAACACTAGAGTATTCCTTTAATATTTGTAACACTGTAATACATTTTGAAGACACTTTCACATGATTTATGATGCCAGTGATGGAAAAGAGAGAGAGAGAGAGAGATTGAGAGTAGAATGGTTTCATATTGATAAAATACAGGCTGTCCCAAAAGTCTCCGTACATAGGGGACTGTGTTTGCCAGCACCACGTCGGTTGGGTCTTCGTCAGGGGATGTTCATTGACGTCCACTTCTCGGGTTGGTCCGTGACGCTGCCAGTCTTTTTGAATTTGTTAATAAGTTTGGCACCAGTGTCGTGTGTGAAGTGCTTGCCATGTTGCTATGCTAAAGTCCATCGCAACCTTGCGACAGCTTCCCGATCCAGCCATGAGAATGATTTTAATACGTTCCAAGTATGAAAAAAGGAAGGCTTTGGAAGACCTTCTGCTAAAAGGTGTTCGTTTGCCCTATGTATGGAGACTTTTGGGACACCCTGTAGAGTAGACTCTCTAGCCTGAGGGATTACTGGATGCTCTGCAGTGAGCTCCTCCTTTACCTTACACTTCTGGATAAAGAGAAAGGTATAAATTATTCAATATAATATAGCTGCTGTTTTTTTGACACTAGTTATGAATGAATTTATTTCCTACAGATGTTTCTGTTTTCTTGGATCATATATGCTTTTGTTTTAGCATTTATTTATTGACTCAGGATTTTTTTTTCCTACTGACTCACTGTCTTTTTATACTCTTAAAGCAGCTAATTCTGCATTTTCTACGCACTTTTTGTGTGGAACCGAAAAAAGCCAGTTTACCCAGTAAACTCAGACTTGGTTGGGGTTAGTCATCCTGTGATGCTAATTTTGGATTCAGCACGTGAGTTTACAAAAGAGCACATGGTGGGCAATTTGGTGAGACGTCTCTTTGTCATGCGAGACACACAGTCCGGCTGCCTCGTAGACAGACGGCGCACGCAGTTGCGGCCCAGTGCGCAGCTGTGATCTGAGGGTTTTTTTGTTTTTTTGGGGTACTACACACACACACACACACACACATACAGTCTGTTCTTTGTACCATGATGAGTGCGTAGGTGATTCTTCATACTTCTAATTGGCTTGGTTGTGTTTGACTAAGTCTAAGCCCAAATTGCGTAGAAATAACAAATCTGTGGTAAAATATAATGAGTAAGTGTAAAATGACTTTCTTGCCTCCTCTGGCTTTTGGTTTGAGCCCGTGTGTGTGTGTGTGTGTGTGTGTGTGTGTGTGTGTGTTTTGAGGGGTGTTTAAACCAAAGGAGACACACGCAATCACCCACGCAGCTGCTATGGCTCATACTTGTGATTTGTGTGTGTGTGTGTGTGTGTGTGTGTGTGTGTGTGTGTGCTTACACAGCGTTTCTGCCACACGTGGCTGAATCAATGTGGACTAAAAGCAGTTCAATTTGCAGCTCCGTCCAACTTGTGACTGATTTGGTTTAGCTCCACTCTGAATATGACTCGTTTCTTCTCTTTGTCCTTTCTCACCCAGGTTTCTCTGGACCTCACAGGATTTTAACCTGATCACAGAGGCAACATCTTAAGCCAAAGGTAGGCTGCTGTGTTTCTGTTTCTCTGTGTGTGTGTGTGTGTGTGTGTGTGTGTGTGTGTGTGTGCGCGCATGTGTGCGCGCATGTTTTCTTTTCCAGAATTTTCAACCCTGTTCGTCTCTAATCAAAATCGACAGTGTATAGATGCGATTTTATTAAATCATCAGCTCTCAGTTTGCGCCCTTGCGTGACGCTTGCTTAATTTTACTATCTGAATTCTTTGCAGTGAATCAGTTAATGAAGGGATATTTGGTCAGGAGAGGGGAAATAAATAAAACCGCCTTTAGTTTAGTCTAATTATGAATCATCAGTTAAGCGTTCCTGCTGGTGGCAGCGCATGTGTTTGTCAGCTGTAGTATGTAAGGAATAAACTGGGACAGGGCATGCTGTTATAGGAAAATAATCAGTGACCGGGTGCTGTAATGCAGCTCAACGTGAAGTGGAGTTACTTGTACCTAGCTGGCAGTTGATTATTTTTCCGGTACAGCACATCCCGAAATGTTTTATTCCTTTTACACGGCAGCAGTTTGCCGAAAATACCAATTTTTAGTGTATTAAAGAAAGACGTGCTGTACATTTGATGTTTACAGTTACATTTGATGATGTTGAACATCCGCAAAACAAGTTAGTTCCTGTTATCACTTTGGCATTAGAGCAGCTATAAACAGTCATTCCTTCATCAGCCTCTCTTTTTTTTTCCCCCTCTCTCTTGAAACTGATGAGACAAAAAAACTTTTACGTTTCCAACAAACTGGAAAGTCCTCCAGGAGGAAAACGTACTGACTGTTACAAAGCGCTGGCACTGGAGACTCCTTCCATAAGTGTTACATAAACGTCTCCTCACAGACAAATTTACTGTAATAAATGATTATTTTTTCTTTGTTAAACAACACGGGTTAAGTTTGTTTATTATTGTCCTTAGATAATCGTAAAGATTTTCTATAATACATTATAGATACAATAGCATATCGTACAAAGAGCACATTATTATAAAACTGTGGTGGTTTGCAGGTGTCTAAAGACGTGTCTAATCGCTACGCTATAACTTTTTCAAGTAGATAATAGACGATAGACAATATTTCGATATAGACGAACTCAAGCTTGTAGTATTAGCATTTTGATGTTTGGAGTTTTCTTTTTGTCATCATTTGTTTGTTGTTAGTATTTTTATTTGTTTGTTTTCTTCTAATGCATATAGAGGGCATTGTGATCCGCTTTTTGTGTCTGATGTCTTGTGGTAGTCAAAACTCAATGAACCTGAGCTTAATTTTTCAAAAGATTGACCTACATAGCAACAGTAACCAAGTATGGGCGGAGCTTGGGATCAATCAGTCATTGTTGATGCAGCTTAGTGGTAGATCAGTAATCAATAATTAAGGAGCCTAACAGCAGTGGGGAAGAAGTTGTTTCTGCTCGTAATTGCGATAATAATAATAAAAAGATCATTAAGATGCTTTTGGGATCTTACTTAAAACATGCATGAAACTTGCAGTCGTTTAACCGTGCTGTAAATGCTAGATCTACTAGAAGTCTTGCAGTGAGACTGATTTGAGCTCCGCTGCTTCAGTACCAAGAATAGCTCAAAGATCCAGCAGACCATGTGAACTCAGGCTGTGAAATCCTTCAGAGGATATGAATAAAAGGCGATGAATAATTAGCACAGCGTCTCCTGATGCGTGATGCTGGTGAAGCATGGTGAACATCGGTGCCTGGTAGCTGAACGCATGTTTTTATAGATTACAGAGCAGAAGAGCTCTGAGCAAGGATGATGGAAGTGAAGGTCTTAGAAGAGAGAGGGATGAACGGGGTGGTGACAGAGAGAGCTGGGCTTTTTGAGGAAAAAGTTCAGCTTAACTGAAAACATGCGAGGTTCTGCAGACCCCCTGAGAGCCGAGCGTACAGTAAAAGAGGGGGTGTTGGAATTTTTACTGCAGATCCAGGGATTGTGAAACATGGCCTCGTCTTTCAGCATTACACTCCAGGCTGTAGACTAGTGAGTACGCTGAAAATGTCCTCTTGTTAAATATGTTGTTCACACACTCTGCGGTTCAGGTTTCACCCCAGCATGCGGCAGTTGTTGTGAAAATGCCTCTAGGGGTGTGTATCTTTCCTTCCGAGGTTATGTATCTCGATACATGTTCAATAGTGTAATGTAAGAAAGAAACATTTAAAGCAGCTAATAGTTCACTACAGTTCCATTCCAATACAATACAGTGGTTCGTTAGCGTTCAGAAGCCACGCCTTCTTCACTGGGACTGACAGTACAAATGCTACGACTCCTTTAATGAGATGGACAGACACAAGAGGACACACCTCCTTCACTGGGACTGACAAGCACAGAGGCCACGCCTCCTTCACTGAGACCGATGGACACAGAAACCACGCCTCCTTCACTGGGATTAACATGCACAGAGGCCACGCCCCTTGGACTGACAGTACAGATGCCACAACTCCTTTAATGAGACGGACAGACACAGGAACCACACCTCCTTCACTGGGACTGACAGGCACAGAAACCACACCTCCTTCACTGGGACTGACAAGCACAGAGGCCACGCCCCTTGGACTGACAGTACAGATGCCACAACTCCTTTAATGAGACGGACAGACACAGGAACCACACCTCCTTCACTGGGACTGACAGGCACAGAAACCACACCTCCTTCACTGGGACTGACAGGCACAGAAACCATGCCTCTTTTACCGGGTTTCAAGTGCAAAGAGGCCACGCCTCTTGGAATGACAGCACAGAGGCCACACCTCCGTCACTAAACTGTTCACTGAACCTTGTCTGGCTCCCAATGTCTGTTATTCAAATCACCTGGTGTTAATGGGGTTAACACATTTATCATTTTATTATTACAGTACTGACCCACTGACACAACTGTTGCTAATTGTAGCTCATGACAACACAAAGCCATCTTCTGTTCTGAGGTAAACAATCCTCAGCCAGCTGCCTCCCAGGGTCAAAGGTCACGGACCAATTGGAGTACGACGGTGTGCCGCAGGCCTTCAGGGGGAAGAGCGGCATTCCCAGCTGCTCAGAGTGCAGAGGGGTGAAGCCTGCTGCTGGTCATATTCACACAGACAGACACAATGTAGAGCTGCTGTGTGTATATATATATACACACTCACACACACTCACACACACACACACACAGCAGGCAGCACAATTTTTCTCTCTCTCCCATGGTGCTTGTGTGTTTTATTGCCTCCAGTAGCACTTGAAGCAACCACCTGCTACTTCGTGAGTGTGTGTATGTGTGTATGTGTGTGTGTGTGTGTGTGTGTGTGTATATGCATGCTAATGTGGACATGTCCAAGGCTGCAGCGTTCTTCAGGTTGTGTAGCTCATAATCAGTTCAAGACCAGAAATAGGAAGGACATGCGTGTGTGCAAATAGTTTATTTTACTCATGCACTTTTATACGTACATTTTAGGGGAATAAATCAGGAAGACGATTCAAACCAGATTCAAAATCCAGGGAAAATCTACAACCATTAATGAAACATAGTGCAAGGAATTGTGTGAAGAGAAGCCAATACACTACCAGGAAAGATGACTGTTTAAGCTTCAACACATATCTAAGGCAGCTGATGATGAAATGATGATTATATATCAGTACAGTGAAACGACAACAGGACAGAAGGTCAATAAATAAGAAGGAGAAAAGCAGAAATGTCTGACATGTGGAGCGATTTAGAAAAGAACTGTCTACAGGATGCAACGTTAATGAGCGTCCGAAGACAAGTAGAGAGAAGAAGGAGGTGATAATTAAACTGAAGTGTTTGAAGCATAAATTTACATACTGCGTAACCGCACATTCATTGCAGGTCAGAATATGTGCAGCCACTTCAGTGTTTTCTCTGAACCACACCCATAAAACACACACACACACAGAATGCTAGCAAAAGAGGTGGAGCTTTCTGCCTCCTTGTCCCGATTGGTCACGACAGAGCCCTGAGTTTCTCCACTATGAACTATTTTATATTTAAATATTATTAACAGCGGCTGGAATGTGATGAAAGCTTCAGCAAGTATACAGAGTCATATCACAAAAATAAAGAGGAAAGTAACAGGACAGTATCCGGGTAATGTGTGTGCTCTGTAACTGAGAGATTTGCAGTCATGAGGGAACTAATATCAGATTGTTCGTCTAAAGCTCTGATTGTTAGACCTTCTAACGTGTAGGTGATATATCTGGAAACAAGCATGATGATGGCTGCATCCTCTGTTGCCTGCAGTAATCCCAGGAGCCTGGATGCTCCACATAGAGGCCTTTCATACTTCCTCACACAGTCACAAGATGCCAAAACTTCCTCTGCCATCTCACACTGCTTTTAATAAGCACTTCCTAAAATAGTCAGCACTCTTTTGAATGATAAACCAGTGTATTTGAGCCTTATTCTGAAAAGAAGTCAGAAGTTTGGTGTTGCTAAAAGCATCATGTCAAACCTGGTGCTATATTTTCCTTAGTTTGAATGTTGTCTACTTGCAAGTTTGCGTTCTGTCGTTCACTGACAGAAGGTTCGGGGTAATCAGATGGTCTCTGTTTTAAACAGTAATCGTGTTCAAGCAGTCTCTAAGGCATCTGAGAAAAGCCTGTCTCTTCTGAAATGAATCCGCATCAAAGACTAGCTATTATTCTTACTGTGCTGTATTATGAACAGCTGTGAGAGCACGTAAGCCTGCTAAGAGATGACATGATTTATTTTTTGTTGATCTTGCAACATAAGAGAATTTGTCAGTGTAATATGAACTGAAGACTGGGGTTCTCTGGTCTGTAATTGTACCCCAGAACTGGACTACATTTGAGTTGTTGTCTCAGTTTAATGTTTTTTTTTATTTAATAAATTATTGATTGTGCGCTAAATTAGATTTGTTAGCAAGTAGCAGATAGTGGTAGGAGATATGAGAAATTGTCCTAGCACAATATGTGAAGCCATTTCTATTAGGGCTGCACAATATATCGAAATTATCGAAATATCGCAAATGTAAATATCACGATATGCATATCGTAAGGGCTTGTGATAACGGAATGATTTTAATATTTCAGAAAGTTACGAAAAATTCAAATTTTTATTGCGATGCAGACAGCAGAGGTTGCTTTCTTTTCCTCAAAAGAACATGAAACATTTATGGTGGTTATGTCATTTTCAGTTTTTAAATATACAAATATATATATATATAATTTAAATAGTTTTTACACACTTATAGCATTATAGTACCGCATATCGCATTATTTAACAAGTTATTTTAAAAAAATGCATTGTGTTTATTTTCAAAAAAATGCTTATTTTAAAACTTCTATTAAAATATTCCAAACTGTACAAAACATTAAACCATCAAATCTGCTGCATCCAATAAGAGTTTATAATTGTTAATTGTTAAATTTTCTTTAAAAACCCAAGATATTATATCATCATATTTCCCAGCTCTAGTCCCTGCATGTACTGTATGTAGGCTGTGGTTCTGATTGTAATGTCGTGAATGGACTGTTGGTGTACGAGTAGAAATGTGGTGTTATTGGGGTCGTGTAAGAGTAGAAATAAGGTAGTAAATACATATAAAATAAAATAAAAACTTAATCTGTATGAATGTGTTTGTGTGCATTGGTTTACTCATTCTCGTAAATATTCTTCATAAATATTCTCATACATGTTGTACCTTACATGAAAGAGGTTTTGTGTTGAGTAGACTCTGGATCTGCTCTCGTTACCAGCAGAGTGCTGTAGTGCTTTGACTAGACATGACTGTATTTCTGCACTGTCATGTAAGGCTGAGGAAATGATGTCAGTGCTCTCTGCAGTCCGGCTGTCGCTCAGAAATGGCTGTCCTGTTTCTCGCTCTGTGCACAAATTGCTGTCAAGCCAGTGACAGCGCCCGTCTCCACCAGGTCATTAAAACACACACAGATCGAAGGCTATTCCACTGCGTTTCTCTCAGCGATCGGTCTGCTGACAGCATGCACACACTAGTGCCAGTGTACTGCGTCAGAATCAGAGCATCCTTATAAAAACAGCTGTGTGTGTGTGTTGAAATAGAGAGTGAGTGAGAGAGAGAGAGAGAGAGAGAGAGAGAGAGAGATCGTATCTGCTTTAGGTAATATGGGTCCTTCAGAACATTTCATTACAGCAGCTATAATTATATTGTCGCCTCACAGAAGCATCTTTCCATAATATGTCCATTAGGGCGGTCCAGTTCAATTTACAATTATTTAAGTCATCAAATATTCTAATGCATTTAAATATTAATGAGTCCATAATTTAATACAGCCATAGACGGAGTGTTACATTGTGCTAGTATCAAGAAAATCACACGGAGTAAAAATTGTGGAAAGAAAATTACATCATAATTTTATTATAAAAAAAAACACTTCTGATTTTTTTTTTTATTATTATTTATTTATACACTACAACTGCTGATATTTAACCATGTTTAACTTACGCTGAATTGTTTTAATAGAAGCCCCAGTCATATTTAGTGAGGCCAAAACCTTCCTATTTAAAACAGAAAAAAAATAGAAATAGAGCAGTAGAATATAGTACGCCATAAATTGTTGAATGTTGAGGAAACATTATGTTTGGTGGCTATAATTAAAGCTTAGGCTGCGCTGGTTTATGCGTGATGTGTGACATTGCGTGCACATGCAAAAGCAGCAGCATCACAAGCGGGACTGTTCAGCTACTCATCTTATTTACATCTGAAGGATTAAAACATGTATCCACTAAATTGTGCAAAACATCCTTGTCCAACAGGTTTCCATGACGACCCATAAAATGTTTAGTGATTGTCAGGTCCTCTGTAAAACTTTCCACCATCATCGCGATTGACATAAGCTACGTCTCAAAGCGAAAGCTACAAAAATGATTTACTAAGTAAAAAGATCCAGAATATTTCTGCACAAAACACATAGGTTTGAAAGCTACAGGTTTTTGAAACTCAATTCAAACATGAACTGTTATAGGGAAATCGCTTAGAGTTGATACTCAAAAACTGTGTAAATAGGCTCCCGAGTGGTTCAACAGTAAAGCGCTGGCCGTATTGCCGAGAGATTGTGGGTTCGGGTGGGAGGGATAGCATACTCTTTCTCTCCTGTCAATCACAGCGACACTAGCCAATCGTGAGTGTCTTTGAGCTCATGTATGCTGAAGAGGGCTGATAGCACTTTCCTCCGAGTGTGTTACGCTGCCAAAGGGACGCAGTTTGAAAAGATGTAGTTGGCTAGCTTCATGTGTCCTGAAGGAAACAGGTGTTAGATTTCACCATCCCTGGTTGGTATCTGTCATATGATGGGGAGAGCTGGTGGGAGGGAATTAGCATGTAACCAATTTGGGGAGAAAATAGGGGGGAAAAACTGTCTAGATAGCACATAAGTATGCGAGTACAGAAATTTGCGGCCCAGCTGTAGTTTGTTTGGCATGCTGCATACATCACATCATATCGTCCTATACTGCCCCCACTTTTTTATTTTGTTACTGCACGACGCACATTGATAATTGTTTCGGAATGCTTCACCAGATAAATTCAGGATACACACGGCTGTCGTCTTGCATATTCGTAATTAAGTATAAATCTTTCCTTAAACATTTGCTTGTAGACTTGTTGACTTGTAAATGTTATGAAAATTTAGATAGGACTCAAACAACGGTGTGCATTCTATATTTAGCATATATGCCTATATGTATAAAACACTACACATACATTTCTGTGCTTCTCCTGGAGAGGAAGTGGAGTGATGGAGAAGCCTACTGCTAGAGATGGTGTATTTCAGAGCCACATTAGTGTTGCTAGGGAACTGAGTGTAGAAATGTGGACTGAAATAGGCAGAGAGAGAGGGATAAAGCGAGTAATGACGACAGAGAATGCGGAGAAGGAGAGAGAGACAGAGAAGCACAAGAGACAGAGAGGAGGCGCAGAAAGAGGGACTGGCTCTTTAGCCCAGACCCAATCAAACACTCAAGCCAGTCTGTCGTTATATTAGTCCCTCCAGACCAACATGCGTAGATTATCTCACACACAGTTAGGCAGATGACTGATGTGTCCCAGGTGTGTGCTGTGTGAAAGTGATATGTTTAATGTCCGTGCGTAAAGGAGCAGGTTAATCATTACAATGAAATAGTTACGGAGACACTCGTTTCAGGCTGCGTAAGATGATACACAGGAGTACGTGTGGGTGGGGTTTGGGAACGAAGAACAGACCCTGATACGTTTTGATTGATTCAAACTCGTGGAATTTAGCTCTTCACATGAATAAAGTCATGACACCTTGGAAATGTAGATGCTAAGCAAAAGCTAGCTAATGACTGAGGCTGTCGTGTAGCCTTCAAATCTGCTATATATGGATAATGTAAAGGCAAAATGAGCATAAAAATGAGACAGAATTGTTGGGAATGTTAACATTTTCCTCAGCTGTCTCAGAAAATTCCTAAGAAAATACTCAGAATGACAAAAATATTACTGTAATTACACCTTAGTATTAACGGCTAACCAAACTTTCAGTGGTTCTGCTATATTAGCAAACATCAACTTTGTGTCACGGCTCATCGACTGTGGAATCTTCATGTAAACACAGAGAACTCGATCTCTTCTGATTGCAGCATAGGCAGTATACAGTGTGTGTGTGTGTGTGTGTGTATTTTTGTGAGGGAGAAAAAAAGCCCCAGAATAATTAGGTTTGTTTGTGTCCATACAAATGCTTTTATCTGATACAAAGGCTCTTGCGTAGTGTTTACTTTCCCTTTGCTGTCTCTTATCCTGCTGCTTGTACGCACTTTGTTCATCCCTGGCCCCCTCCACAATGTCCCCATGTCCTTCACCAGCGTCAAAAAAAGGCT
>CM075028.1:11065384-11082986 GCA_037576675.1 Pangasius sanitwongsei
CTGCTTGTACGCACTTTGTTCATCCCTGGCCCCCTCCACAATGTCCCCATGTCCTTCACCAGCGTCAAAAAAAGGCTTTTAGCCTGATCCAAGATTAACTTCATCATCTGTCAAACCACAGAACTTATCTGAGATCTGCATCAGAGGAACTTCCCTTGACAAGAATCTTATATGACTCTCCCTAGGGTTACACATGCCTTTGCTCATAACATGGACCGATGGTTTAATCAAAGATATTTCTGACCTAATGTGATATCTGAAGTGTCATGTTTCTACAGTTCAATATGTTGCTATTTCAGTCTGCGGTGAGAGCAGTGTTCGATACTTAAACACTTAGGACAGGTCTGAGATCAACTTTTCTAACCAAATCCTTACCTGAGCCTTTTTCGATCTACTGGTTTAATAGTTTCAACCTCCTACCGTAGATGTAGCTATTGTCTTCTGTTTAAAAGGTCTTATACAACAGTGCTGTTGGACTGGCCAGAAAGTGTTTATAAATTGTCTTTAACATCAGCGCTAACACAAGTCACAGGTTTATGCAACAGCGTGCTCGTTCTAATACGTTATTGTTTCTGTAGTAACTCTTTCACATTGACTTGTACGGCAGACGATCTAAATAATGTAAGGCTAATAATAAACAGATGCAAAAAACTTTTGTAATTTAACAAAGAAAAATGTGCAATTGTTGGTGAATTCTTCTGTAAGGACACGTTTATGTATATACACTCACCGTCCACTTTATTAGGAACACCTGTACACCTGCACATTCATGCATTTATTCATGCAGTTATCATCTTTTATCACCAAGGCTTCTCCACCCACAGAACTGTTGCTTAATCAGGGTGTTTATTGTTTTTTTTCTTCACACCACTCTATGTAAACTCTAGAGACTGTTGTGTGTGAAAATCCCAGTTTCTGAAATACTCAATCCAGCCCATCTGTCACCAACAGCCATGCCGTAGTTAAAGTCACAGAGATCACACTTTTGCCTCATTTGCTTCATTCTGATGTTTGATGTGAACGTTAACTCAAGCTCTAGACCTCTGTCTGCATAATTTGATGCATTGTGCTGATCAAACATGACTGGCTGAATAAGTGTATAAATGAGCAGGTGTGCGGGTGTTCCTATTAAAGTGACTGGTGAGTGTATCATTTATGGAAGGAGTCTCTGGTGTAAGAGCTTTGTAACAGTCAGTAAGTTTTCCACCAGAGTAAAGTCTTCATGACAGAGAACTTTACATTTTCTGGGTTTTTGTTGGTAACATGACAAGGTACGTGTTTTTGGTCTTAATAACTTCAAGAGACGAAAAAAAGGAAGTGGGTGAGGGTTCAAATGTTTATCGCTCCTGTTAACATAAGTGATAACAGGAACTAACTTGTTTCACGAATGCAATATGATGTGAGGCAATCACCGAAGCGCCAATACAGTACATATTGGAGATCATGATAGCAGTAGAGGATGCACTACCGAAGCTCAAGTGTAGCAAATTTGTCATAAGTAAGTGCCCCCGTAGACTTGCATTGATATCCAATGAACTTAATGTCTCTCTCATTATATTAGTCTTAAATATGATGCTTTTGTTTAGGAGAAGTTTTAACAGTCGGAGTCCATAATGTGCTGTGCCCTGTAGTTTTTGACTCATGTGAGAGTCAGTTTAACTGAAATATATCAGTAGACAAAAGCAAATTTTCACAGATTTTTCCCAGAAAAAAAAAAGTGTTAGCGATGTTTTTGTTTTCGTTAATAGCCAAATTTTAAGTAATACCTCTTTTTAAGTGGTTAAGTAAGACCACTTTTCAGATTTAAAAAAAATAATTAAAGTTGTTCTGGGACGTGCAGAGGCAAAGCCAAAGTCTGCAGATACCTTATAAAACCTTATATACTTTATGTGTACTTAAGAGAATTAAGTAAGGTCACATCAAATAGAGATCTGATTTAGTTTATAGTCATTTATTATATTTAGATTATTTCATAATTATTAGCACATTATGGTACATATGCCAGCTAATATCATATACTCTCTTAGCTCTCACAGTGACATCATACTGACAAGGATATTGAAATGTCTTGCCACAAATGAGGTTGTCTCATTAGTGTTAATCAGTTACCTCTGTCCTAAACATGAGGAGTCAGAGGGCAAAACTGTTCTCAGATCAACACTAAAGAAGTGCCTGGTTTTATAATGGGAATTTCCGCTAGAGCTTCTTCCTGTAGGCAATAATAGCTCTTGTGTAGTGAGGACTTAAAGCCCCACTGCCGTTGACCGCAACTAATAGATGCCAGTTTGCGTCATCTCCAGTGGTTTTCATTTGCTTTTATTTTTTATCCTAAAGTCTTTCCTCCTTTAACAGTTGGAACTCCATTTGGTTTTTCCCTCATTGGCCATACCAGCGCAGAACCCTTTCACACTCCGGAAGCGCACACCATAAAAATATAATGTACTGAGGTAGAGGAGCGGGTGGTGGCACACTACTAAAAATACCCCTCCCTTCCTCCACGCCCAAACATTAATCCCCATCTGACGAAACAGCCATTCAACATTGTCTATTTACAGTTGGCAATCACAATTGGCCATTTGTAGAGCGCTGCTGTACTGTAGATCTCAAAAGGTCAATTCGGCCGTTTGTGGAGCCGTACAGTAGCGTATTTCCCAAAGGTCACTTCACACTATGAGTCTGTATTCTTTCCATTTCCAAGTCCATTTACTGGGACATATTCAAATGTCACCAGCTATGTTGTGATAACTTTCAACTCAGATGGGCAGTTAAAGCCTTTTCAACCTAGACCTATTATACAGTAACCTGCTCTTTTGTGTTAGCTACAATCAAAACGATATCGTAAACAGTTATAATGCAGTTATAATACTGTGTTTTTTACTCATATGTGGACAGGAGCAGGCGGTCAGACCCTCGTAGTGTAGGCAATTCCACCTACTATGGTTAAATGTGTTGTAATGATCTGAGATCAGTTTAATATGTCTATGATTGCCTTACATCATAAAAAGAGCTGATCTAAGATCAGTGTAAAAGGGCATCACATGGTTTTCAGCAGAGGGCAGTCAGGCATGATGCCAGTCAGCCAGACAGGTGGATTGTTCATAAACTCACTCACACACGCACACATACACACTGTTCTCCTCTGATAATTCACTTAGGTTTTAAGCAGCAGGTGGTGAAGAGCACTTGATTAGATTTGAAAAGGGTGCTGTGTGTGTTTTCAGGGTTTGTAACAGAGTTAAACACACTGAGTGTGTGTGTTTTTTGTAAACGGAAAGGAGGGTCGGGTCTCCCCCCCCCCCCCCCCATTTTCTTTTCCTCCTTTCTTGCCAATCCTGATGTCAGACTGTGTACGTGTGTGTGTGTGTGTGTTTGTGTGAGTGAGAGAAAGAGAGAAATAGAGACAGAGAAGGACATAGTGAAGGAGAGAGGGAGCAGCTGGAGGGTGGGAGAACCATGACCAAACCACTCATGGGAGAGAAATGAAGTATTCAACCCATTGTTTCTTGTCCACACACACACACACATGCACACATATACTCACTCACACATCTTGCTTTGGTATCGATGTCCAATGTTTTACACCCAGTCAGACTTTTGAGAATTTGACATTCCTATTAAATCTCCTGGGGTGTCTTTACTTTTGCAATTTCTAAATTATCAACATTATTTTAAATTTGAGCTCCTCTAAAGTGTTTTTTGTTTTTGTGTGCGGTTGTCAGTAATGGCAGACCTACACATACTCACAGGTGGTGTTTTTTCTAAAACAGCTGCATCCACACACACACACACACACACACACAAATATATGTTAAAAAAAAAAGGTGATGAAAACAAACCTTGCAGCTGTTATGAGTGTGTCAAAGGAATGTCTGTGTCCACTTCTAACACACAATTTTATAATTACACATATAATAACACCAAATGGCTTTGTACTCACATCGTCAAAATTCAGTTAATTCTCAAAAATTTTTTACTTCTTAATTTTTAAGTAAATAAAATGAACACATTTATTCTGAGCCCTTTCCCTTTTTTCAGGTAGGTGAAAAGTTAAAGATTTGGTTGTTTCAAAAGACCTACATTAGGCAACTTAAAGCTTGAACAAGAGAAAGTGGGTTTTTTTTTTCTTTCTTGTAAATAAACATTACCAAAACTCTATTAGCGTTCCAGCTGTGACTTTATTTGTCGCTCGCTTTCTCTTTGTCTGTTTCTCTGAACGAGAGATGGATGTCCCCAGCTGCCCTAGTGAAATGAACACCAGACATTTGCGTGTACTTGTGTCTAACCACACGGTGTGTTGACTTACCCACTGGAGTTTAGCATCTCCTGCTGATTTCAGCCCAGTGGAAAGAGGAGGTTTGTGTTGAGAGAACACACTAGATGGGGCTCAACAAACACACATGCTGAAGAAAAGAAAGAGATGGACAGATCTACAGAACTGAATTATAAGTCTGGCTTGAGCCTGGAATCCCTGTGTGTGTGTGTGTGTGTGTGTGTGTGTGTGTGAGTGAGGGCGTGTCTGTGAGTGCATGTGAGTGAGTGCGCGTGTGTGTGAGTGTGTGAGAGTGAGTGCGCATGTGTGTGTATGTGAGAGTGAGTGCGTGTGTGTGCGTTTGTTTTCTCATCATATATTAAAGCATTCCAAGTAATCTTAATACTTTTTTTCAGGCTTTATCCTGTGGCTTTTTTCTTTTCTTTTCTTTCTTTATTTATTTATTATCACATTTTCTTCTCTCTTCTCTTTACTCATAAGTGGTCATGGGTGGGCTCGATGGGTTGGTTGAGGATGGACAGGGCTTTCTGTGCTGTGCTGTGCTGTTATGTTTTATATTTGACCATTTTCTCTTTCCTGTGAAGAAACTCATTAACAGAATATTCAGCGATTTTTTTTAATCAAAGCAAACCTTAACCAAAGCAACCTTTAACCGCACCTTCTTTTTTTTCTCTCTCTCTCTCTCTCTCTCTCTCAGACGAATACACCTGAGATAACACAAATCTAATCCAGTTTCTAGGCAAGCTAGATATTAATATATTAATATTACTTATAATATCTTATTTATCTTTCTGTTTAGGGTTTAGTATAAAACTTAATTGGGAATAATTAAATGAAAAAGGTAGTGAAAAGAATCAACACATACGACGTGAAAACACATGAATACAGAATGCAGTGTTTACACGTGCTACAGAACGTGTACAGTGGTGTGGAAATGGTCAGGGGACACTCATCAGGTGAGATCTTTCTAGATCAGAGTTGCGAGATATTAAAACTAGAGTCCTCAGTTTATTATAAACCCGCCCCAGTCTTCCATTTCCAAAGGCTGCTTGTTCTCTGAATACTGAGCAAGTTTTTCTTTTCCTGGTATAGATATGAAGAAACCTTGTTGTTGTTTTTTAATCACTGCATACTTGCGCCTACTCTTCTATAGTTCCAGCTTTCAGTGTCATGTTAGAGGCATGACCTTGTTTTAGCAGAATTATTGCCAAAGCGCTGATGCTTACCTCAGCACTTTGGCATGATGCTTTAAATCCACGCTGTAGACTGAAGAGTTTTGCAGCACTGAGCACCGTGTGATAGATGAGTGTCAAGTCTGGTCATTTGATGTCCAACTCAGAGGTTCGTATTCATGTCAGGTCATCTTTATTGTCTAAGGATTATTTACTGTCTGATGTCTCAACCTGGTAGATAAAGTAACACACACACACACACACACACACACAGATATCTTCTTACTCGAATCAAAGAACAGACTCATCAATGAGTTCAAAATGAGCAGTTGAGGGTTAGAAACCAGCTGGAGCTCTGAGACCATCCTGAGATTTAAACTCACAGCGTTCTGATTACTAATACAGAACCCCGAGGGTAAAGAGGTAAAGACAAGAAGGTAAGGAGTGTGAGTGTGTGGTTTGTTTTTTGTTTTTTTTTCACCAGTTCAGTATGAAAGGTGTTGTGACCTCAGAATAAAAGCTGAAAATGAAATTACCAAGTTGTCTTATTATGCACATTGCGATTTCACTTAAATTTTAAATTCATTTCCATCCTTCATGAAAGAACATGAGGCTTTATATATTTCCCTGTGGTGTTTATAATGTATAAAGGGTATGCATAATCTTATGTAAAAGAGAACGTGAGACGTCAGTGTTGCATAACTAGCTGCAGTAACACACATACATTAGTAGTGGGAAGTAGACACTGATACACTGACAGACAAGTTTACATACTGTTTTTATCAACATTATATTGAGCAAAATTAGAAAAGCTACTGGAGCAGAAGTGCTACACCTATAGCCGAGGAGCATGGGATTTCTCGCTGTTGCTGCTGTTTTCACCCTCCAACCCTGTGCAGTGTAGTAGCCTGCAAAACCTCACACACTCTTTTACACACACACACTCTCGGACATGCTGGATCATCCCTTTATCTAGGTTTAAATGATGGCAGCACGTCTCGATCTAAATGGTAGTTCTGTTTGTTGGACAGTAGAGGGCGCTCCGTCATCACCTTAAACCCTCACAGCGCCCCAGTTGAAGCCACAAGCAGTAAAATCTTACTACTGCTAGGTTTCACTGTTTTCCTGAACATGTTTTTTTGCGACTGCTGTTTCCAGATGCATGCTGTTGTCACCATCAGTACGGAGAAATACCATGTGAAGCCATCAGACTGTAGTTGAACCCCATACTGAAGGTGATCCAGGGGTAGGAGCCGTTGCCATAGTGAGGACTAAGAGGGGGGAAAAAAAAAAAAAAACCCTAGTGTGGAAGAGCCAATAGCTGTTGCCATGGCAACTCTGCCAGTCTTGGGAGACGTGGTGAGGGTTGCCATGCCAACCAGGTTGCACCCATTGAGTTGGCAATTTCAGTCTAGCGACTGACGTTATGCCAAGAGTCTTAGAGCGGTTCTGTATCTCTGAGCCTGTGTGTGTCTATTAGCTTAACCCTAACCCTCATATGGAGTGTATTTGGCGTGTGTGATGGATGAGCGGGATGAGTGAGCGCTTCACGACAGGTTTCAGCGGGTCTCTGGCTTGATTCTCTAGTTAGTGCTTCAGGCTAGATCTTCACATCGCTGTCACTGTATTGCAGTTGTCCTGTCGACATTTGTACCAATTTGAGAGGTGGGTGATATGGCCAAAACAAAAACAAAACATACCATGATACTTTTCCTGATACACAATACTGATATGCCATTGACTGCAGCTGTCGTGCCCCAAAGAGCAGCAACTATCTGCTTAGCCGAATAAATGAAAGCAGATATTTACAGATATTGAGATATCCCAGCAGAAGTGTGATGCTCAGTCACCATGGACACTGTTGACATGACGACCACAATGCCGGACTGACAGCATGTAGGAATTGAGATGGAGCGCTGAAGTTTTACATGCTCCGGGCAGTCTTGGAGTTGCCATAGTGACAGGAGATAAGACTCGCAAGATGTGAGAAATTGAAATCGCAGAACGAGAGCACTAAGTTTGTCCTTGTGTGTTGCAGATGGAGCAGGTGTCAGATGATGAGCTGGACCATGCTGCTGAGGAAGACAGCGATAAGGAGGATCAGGACCTGGACAAGATGTTTGGAGCCTGGCTAGGAGAGCTGGACAAACTCACACAGGTTACACACAAACACGCTATCATGTTGTCTTGAGAATGGTCCATATGTTGTGATATTTATGTTCATACATATCCGTCTCTTCTCTCTAGAGTTTGGATGATGGGCGGCATCCAGAAAAAGTTCAGAAAGCTCCTCTCAGAGAAGAGACCAACCTGGCCAACTTCTCATACCGATTCTCCATGTACAACATCAATGGTCAGCACACACAGACACACACACACACACACACACAAACAAACAAATACACACGGACACACAACTGATTCCACATGTAAATCATCAGCGATCAGACATAAGTGATCTTTTAGTTTCAAACCTGCCAACTTTTACGTATAAAATGGTATACTCCAATAAAAATGGTAGATGAGCCTATCGTCATGTGATCCTAGATTGACAGGTGTTTTGAACTCTCAGATATTAACTGACAAACTGGAAGCCCCGCCCTCTTCCCCAACTTAACATTAATAGTCACTCATCTCTTCTCGAATTTCCGACTTGAAGGACGCACTGATGCAGTGACCTCTCTTTCCGTTAAGGAAAATGGAGAATGTTTTGGATTCGTTAAAAGTATGTATATAATCTATTAATGAGTGTTTTTTTACTATTAGATGACTATATATAGAGGTTAACATCAGTGAACTATATCTATTAAGGAAGTCACCAAAAAATGTTGGCCGGTGCATGTCAGACTTAAGTCCAAGTGCAGTACTCAAGTCCTATTTCACTGGCAGATACATATGCCATGTACACACACACACACACACACTATCAGTCCTAGCTGGTAGTGTTGCCTCATACTAACTTGCTGACTTCATGCTAACTTAAAGTGGTGAAGTGATTTGGCTGTAAGTGATAAAATGATAAACAGACAAACAAAAACAATCCAAGAAGTTAAATAAATGTGTGTATCCAAGACAACAATCCAAAACATGAGGCAAATTATTAAGTGTAAGAAGTTATTTAAAAGGACCAAATGGAAGAAAGTCTTTAAACCTGATAATAACATGTATGATATTTGAGATCATGATTCTTGTTTTACTATTCATATTTTAAAATATATCCGAGCCATCAATTAGCATCTTGCATGTTAGATCCAGCCCTTGAGTAAATTACTGGCCCTTCGATTGCTTTTTACCTGCTAATTTAGTGGGGAAAATAGATTTTGTACATATTAAGGGCATTTCACACAGGAGATGCCAATCACTCGTTCATTTTCAGTGACAGGAGGGTAAGTAAAGAGCGTGTCTGCTGCTGAGTGGAAAATTTATCAAGTTAGCCATCAGCTTTGGCCGACATTTCCCTCACTCTATTTTAATAAACAATTGCATTAAAATGGAGCATGTTTTGGGTTTAAATATCACTTACAGTGTTTTCAGCTTTAAAAAGCACACACAATTATGTACATACATCACTGTGTGAATGGTGTGTGTGTGTATGTGTGTGTATATGTGTGTTTTTGTAAAATCTCTCTCCCTCTTTGTCCTCCACAGAAGCCATAAACCAAGGTGAGCCGGTGGACCTGGACGCCCTCATGGCTGACCTGTGCTCCATCGAACAGGAGCTCAGCACCATCGGCAAGCCTTCCTCGTCATCCTCCTCTTCCTCTTCGTCCTCTTCCTCCGCCGGTCGCCCCACAGACCAGAAGTCTCGCCAGCGGGCTGCACACGGGCGTTCGGCCAGTGCTCGCCACGCCGGTGGCAGCAGCGGGGGGAGTGCGTGCAGCAGCAGCCACGCCTCGCCAGCAGGTACAGTGCGAGTGGGAGGCGGCCAGAGTCGACCAATGGCCTCCAACTTCTCTCTGGATGACATCACGGCCCAGCTGGAGCAGGCTTCACGGAGCATGGACGAAGCCGCCCGTCAGACCTCAGAGTCTTCCATGAGCAACTCTCAGCTCAGGCGTGTGGGCTCAGTGGGCGGGGCCAGCGATCAGGAGGCGTGCTCTGTTAGCCGCTCATCACGCTCCAGCGTCAACTCCGTCTCCGCCTCCAGCATGGACTCGCTGGACATGAGGGGGCAGGAGGGGGAGGCGCAGAACCAAACGAGCACAGAGGTACCACACCCATACACACAGATGCAACACATCACACCATCGAACACCATTTACACATGATATTTATTTATGTATTTATTTTCCCTCATTTTTTCTATTTGTTTTTTGCTTCAGTTACAAATTAAAACAAAAGCTTTAAGGGACTTACACAAGAGTTCACAGAGTTTAGAGGATGTACAGAATAAAACCACAAACAGAGATCAGAAGTAAATGATGTAAGCCTGTGACTCCTTTCCCAGGGTGCTTTGCACTCTGAGGTCATGGAGGACAGTAGTGCTCCCAGCTCCAGGGTGAGAATACAATAGTGGCACATTTCACCAGGCTTTGGCTCGGCTGTGACCAAAAATTGAATTAGACTTTGAAACAGAACGAAACAGATGTGAGGGATTTCTGCCTGCACGACACACAGTGTGGTAGAAATAGAGAAACGTAAGAAGGCTTTTGGAAGATATTCTGTGGGATAAATGTTGTCCGTTTATACCAGAGAGCTACTGAACACTCGATGCTGATTGCAGCAGCTCTAACAGTAGATCCGGCTGTGAGGTTTATGTATATTAATGCAGTCTTTCTAATACATTAGCACTTCTACTGTAACACCTTGCACAGAGACTTATGTGGCGGACGCTCCACATAAACAGATTTTAAAAACGTGTAATTGTTGATATGGTGACGTTTTCTGAAAGGCGATGGGTATTTAGCATGTTCGAAGGAGTCTCCAGTGTCAACGCTTTGTCAAAATCAAAGGTAAATGTATCACAGTTTTTTTTGTCTTATTAAGATCAAGAGAGGGGGGAAAAAAAGCTGGTGAACGAACCAACTTGTTTCGTTGTTCCATAACAATATAACTATCATTTTTTTATTTTAATTAGGTGTTATTCTTGAATTAATTAAACATAGTTAGCATTGTTAAACTGCTGTGGTATAGGAGACATAATATTCCTTACTTAATTCTTAAAATTTTCAAGTTGTACTAAAAAAATCCCAAAATATAATCAACCAAGATGTTGATGTTGATAATGACTTCTCTAGTTTTAGACTGGAGGGCTGTCGTCATTTACACCATACGTCTACATCATTCCATGCATGTTTCAAACTGTGTTTTCATCCTGGAGCTATTACACACACACACACACACACACACTTTTTTACTGGATTTAAGATTCACCCAGTTTATCAGTACATCTATCAGAGAGACCTAATGAAATAAAAGGAGCAAACACACACACACACACACACACACCCCCACCCACCCGCGCGCATATAAAAAATCTGAAGCCAAGCCGCAATGACTCTACTACAGTAGAATCAAATTACTTTTTTGAGATTTGACTGGTTTAATAGAAGCCAGATGTGGTTTAACAAGTTTTGTATCATGATGTCATTGTGTGCCCCATGTGTGCGTGTGTGTGTGTGTGTGTGTGTGTTTGGGCTCTTTTGTATTGTACATTCAAAAACCAAATCCAAGCAGGAACCAGCAGCTTTTAGGGTTCTTGTTCATTCTATAGGGACAACTGGGTTGACAGTAATAAAATAAAATGACAATAAAATGAAATTAAATAAAATGTAAAATCTAAAAGCAGGAACTGAGAAAAAGTATCTTTCTTTGCTTGGGTTACATCTGTGGCAGAGAAGCACAAGTTCTGCTGTTGTGGGTTTTTTTTACACAATACACTGCTAGCGCCTCCCCAAGTACTGTTAGATTCTGTTCTGTCTTTCCAAACAAATCATAACTCAAACGTTTAGTAATGTACCACTGGCCAGTGGAAAGACTTGCCACAGTTTTTTAGTGTGCAGTAGAAAAAGGCCCAGTGTGTGACTGTGTGTGCGTGTGACTGTGTGCGTGTGACTGTGTGCGTGTGACTGTGTGCGTGTGACTGTGTGCGAGAGACTGTGTGCGAGAGACTGTGTGCGAGAGACTGTGTGCGTGTTACTGTGTGCGTGTTACTGTGTGCGTGAGACTCTGTGCGCGTGACTGTGTGTGTGTGTGCATGTCTGAGTGTGTCTGTCCTCAATTAACCCACTTGCCCACTTTGTGTAATTGCAATTACCATTTCAGCTATAGCTAATTAATTATCACTGTGATGCCAGTTATTTATGTGAGTGCATGTGTTCTAAACCCCACGCTGACAGCATGAGTGGCGCCACCTCGTCTGCCCTTTTGTCCAGTATGTCATTTTGCACGATGAGCATGACTGACCTGTCACAGCGCCTAGATCCTGGCTGCTTATATTAATCTTTTTATTATATGGGAGCTTTATTATGATAATTTCTGAACCGTCAGCTTTTCAGATGAGCTTTAGTATCTAATAGACACCCTTCTCAGCTCAGAATTGTCAGCCTGGGTCTTTAGGATAGTGTGTGTAAAATGGTCAAAGGACATGAAAAGGGGAAATCGGAGGACAGTTTGCTAGTCTGTAGTAGAAATATAGGCAGCCCTTTCTACAAAAAATAGTTTTTATGAAACTGAATACAGCACAGATTCATTATATAAATTTATGCCACAGTGCTGTTAAATTCTCAAGTCTGATTGGTTTGAAGGTTTTGATTAATTTTCTATAACAGACAGTAGTTCTGTCTATAAGTCAAATTACAGTTTTATATCAATGCGCTCATTCTCATACATTATCGTTTCTATAGCAACAACTCATTCACAGGGACTTGTATGGTTTTTGTGCCACGTAATCTAAGGCCAATAATAAACAGACTGTTTAAAAACATTCTGTTTTTTTAACAAAAAGAAAAACATCTAATCACTGATAAGGTGACATTTTCTGTAAGGAGATGCTTATTTAACATATATGGAAGGAGTCTCCAGTGTCAGAGCTCGGTAACAGTCAGTAAGTTTTCTGCTTGGGGAAAATCACGGAGGACTTTGTCGGGTTCTCTGTGACATGACGTGTCTTATTAACATAAAGAAAGAGGGGGAAAAAAGACAGACTGGTGAGGAAACAAGTGTTTATAGCTGCTGTAACAAAAGTGATAACAGGAATCAAGTTGTTTCATGGAAGTTCCACTACAGTAAATGTAACTATAAACGATTAAAACTTGTGTGTCATTCAAACTGTGAGCGCTGGCAAGTTGCTGTGGCGTAAGAGGAATAAAACACTTAAAGATGTGCTTCAGGGTGGTAACAGCAACAGCACATCCTCCAGTGTTTTATTCCTTTTCTTATTTGAGAACACCCACATAATCAGTTACACTATTAAAATGTAGATTTAATAGATAAATGTAATAATAAATGTAGAAAATATATTAACATTAGCATAATGTGTATTTAACGTAACACAGACGGAATACCTGGAAGGATAGAAGTGATCAATAGGATCACAGAGAACAGAGAGAAAAATGAAGTAAATGTGACATCCGGGAGCAAAAGTGAGATCACAAGTGCTAAATGCAAACACATGACTTTAACCTTTGACCTTTGCTTCCCTGTTCCCAACCTCTCCTTGCCTGCCTGCATGATTGACATGTCTCTCTTTACCTGTATGTCTGTGATGTCACCACTTGGCCCATTCCCCTTTTCCCAGCATGCCTCATTGCGAAGGGTCAATGGTAACGCTGCCAGACGGCACCTAGACTTCACCTCCCGCGAGAGGGAAGTGGATCAGTGCACTGTAAGTGTGTGTGATGAACGTGAATGTGTGTTTGTGTTTATAATTACCTCTAACCACTCAAAGTGTTCAGATTTACATTCCGCACTCTCATATAACTGCAGATTTCTGCTGTTAGGTTTAATGTAGTTACTAAATAATTCATAATAAGCTGAGATTTTAAGGGCTTAACTACATTATTAAGACTGTATTGAAACACAGCTTCAAAAAAAACCCACACACAGACACTGCTATAATAATAGATTTAGGTTTGTTTCAGTGGAAGCAGTAAATGACTACGTTACGCAAAGATAATCTCATTCTGAACAAAAAAAACATTTCCAAATCTAGTATTTTTACAGTTCTACATATGTGTAGGTTTCTAGGACAGACACCAGAACATTTCTGTGCAACTCATGGCTATATGGAGCACTTTTTTTTGTACTTCCTATATTTATCATTACAATTGTTTTGTTTTTTTTATACACCGAGTTGCCATTTTATTAGGTATACCTACATTCTGTCAACACTCCTTGGCCATTTGTAGGTAAATCTACCATATAGGTCACTTCCTGTCCTTTAACAATTGGCAATCAGTGTTGGTATTGTTGATGTGGAAGCTTCATCATGAAGTTGGAGTTGCTGTGGTTCCCATGGTGAGTTTACTTCCAGTTGCCATGGTTTCCCTGGTAGCACCAGGCTAGAACGATATCCCACAAAAAGATGATATCTGTACTACAGAACATACACAAAACCACCCTTTTGACCACACATTATACATCTCACACTAAAATTAAAAATTCTGGAGGGAGCTGGTTGTGTATGAATTGTATCACTGCAACGCATCAGTGTCTACTAATGTCAGAATCCCCAAGTCCTGGATGGCTGGGGTGTGAAGAAACATACCACTGTCCCTCGTTCCAATTGCATGAAGTTGTGTTGATTGCCCTGCCCACTTTGCATCAGTAATGCTCGTTTTAAAACTAGCCAGCTTCCATTGACATTCTGGCTACTTTGTCACATTTCATCGCTCTTAGTGTAAATATTGGTAGTTCTGAGGACTGACATCTGACACTTTGTGCAACTGACAGAACTACAGTCAATAATTCCCTACAAAGTGACCTATATAGTAGATCGACCTGATAAAATGGCCAGTGAAGTCCTTAATTATAACTTAAGGCTCCAGTTTTCCATTTCTGACTGAACGAGTCATTACAACACAATCCAAGAAGGCTTACACTGCTGCACTTAGGGACTCCTGAAGTGTTAATCATGTTTATCTGTTTATTATGATCTTTTTTCCATGTTTTATTTGATCACACTTCTTTGTTTCTAGATGTGATTATCATCTTTTTTTCCCTGTTCAGTTAATACACCACAATCAACACGTGCATCGCTTTCACACTTCTTTAAATGATCGATTGCACATTTTCTACATTGACCAGATCACGAATGTTGCTCATTGTGCACTGACTGATCTTGTTTGTCTTTCTCCTTGCCGTTGTTAAAGCACTCCTACCTGGACAGGGAGACCTCTCTGATTCTCAAAAGCATTGCAGGAAAGCCCTCTCACCTGCTGACCAAGGTGATGCCTTTCGCTTGCTTCTCCCCCTCCCTTTTTTTTTTTTTTTCTCTCTCTGCATGTGAATGATCTGTGTTCGTCAGTGCCTCCTAACTCCACCCCCAGATTCATCTGATTTGCCTAGCCTCACCCTTATTTCTTTCCTGCATCTGCCACGCCCATAGGATTAGAAGCTCCTCCCACTTACTTTCTCTCCTCACAGGAGTTTTATCCAGACAGTGCTGGTGGAAGTTTTATGTATCAAACCCTGATTCTAAGATTAGCTCTACTGTTGTTCCTACATTGATTAAGATCAAGTATTGGTGTATGCTGAGCTGATCTTAAATCCAATAAGTACATACTGTATTTACTGAACTCAAAATAGCAAATTAAGAGCACAAAGAAGTAAATTGTGCTAAGTACGGTTACAACTTCTTACCTCAGTTTACTGTCTTGTGGGGTTTGTGCCCAGTTTCCAAAAAGTGGTTTAATGAGAACTAGTTAGAGTGTGCTCTAATATGTATAAAATGACAACTACAGTGCTTTCAGGAAAATTAAACCCAGATGGTCTATGTATTTTTAGACAACCCAGACATTGCAAGAAATTGTTGATGAATTTTTGATGATTTAATGATGTTTATTTTTATTATGATTTAATTATTAAATAATTAAATAAGAATAAGAATTAGAATTATTATTATTATTGTTGTTGTTGTTGTTAAATGCTGATCTAGGATTGGTTTTAGTCTTCTTCTTGTAATCCGTCCCACTACAGGAACATGCTTGAAACTAATTCTAGATCAGCACTGTTACTATGCGATGCATACACTCACCGTCCACTTTATTAGGAACACCTGTGCAACTGCACATGCATGTGGTTATCTAATCAGCCAATCACGTGGCAGCAGCACAATGCAAAAAATACAGATACAGGTCAAGAGCTTCAGGTAATGTTCACATCAAACATCAGAATGGGGAAAAAAGTGTGATCTCTGTGGCTTTAACTGTGGTATGGATGTTGGTACCAGAAGGGCTGGTTTGAGTACAACAGTCTCTAGAGTTTACACAGAATGGTGCGAAAAACAAAAAGCATCCAGAGGGTCTGCAGGATGTAACACGTTGTTGATTAGAGAGATCAGAGGAGAATGACCAGGCTGACCTGAGCTGACAGGAAGTCTATAGTAACTCAAATAAGCACTCTTTACAACCGTGGTGAGCAGAAGAGCATCTCGGAACACACACAGTTCCGAGCAGTCATGGCCTAATGGTTAGAGAGTCGGACTTGCAACCCAAAGGTGAACCTGAAGGTCGTGGCTTCGAGTCTCGGGCCGGCAGGGATTGTAGGTGGGGGGAGTGAATGACCAGCGCTCTCTTCCTCCCTCAATACCACGACTGAGGTGAGACCCTTGAGTAAGGCACCGAACCCCCAACTGATCAGCAAAAAAAGGCTGCTCACTGCTCCGGGTGTGTGTGTGTGTGTGTACTTGGATGGGTTAAATATTGTTGTTCAATGTTTTGTGCATGCTGAGATGCTTTTCTGCTCACCACAATTATAAAGAGTGATTATATGATTTACTATATCCTTCCTGGCAGCTCGAACCCATCTGACCATTTTCCTCTGACCTCTCCTATCAACAACGCCTTTCCACCCACAGACCTGGCACTCACTTGCTTTTCGCACCATTCTGTATAAACACTAGAGACTGTTGTGTGTAAATCCCAGGAGATCAGCAGTTTCTGAAATGCTCAAACCAGTCACAGAGATCACACTTTTTCTTCATTCTGATGTTTGAGGTGAACATTAACTGAAGCTGTATCTGGAGAATTTTTTGCATTGTTCTGATGCTACGTGATTGGCTGATTAGATAACTGAATGAATGTGCAGTTGTACAGGTGTTTCTAATAAAGTGGATAGTGAGTGTATATGTTCAAGGATGGTTTTTTTATTTTGTGTGTATTTGTATTTTATATTTGCACTCATCGAAAAGGGTTCTTTAGATTGTTAAGGGTTTGTAACTTCCTAAATGGGTTGTGCATGGAAACGTCTCTCATAGGGAAATTCTCTGTGATGAGGTTCTGCATGGTAAGGTTTTCACCACAGGAACAAACTAAAGAACCCTTTTACTAACACTGTAGATACAGTGTGCATGGATATCAACTTGTTTTACCTTCACACCAGCAGAACATGTATATGAATATTTTTTACAAACCAGTGTTGTAATTTACAGCACCTATCAAAACTTTTGGGATTATCGGAGATGTTGAAGTCAAACATATTATTGAGCTGTATTTGTTTCATTTTTCCTAAGAGTTTGAATGTGAGGTGAATGTTGTCAGGAGTTCAAGTTTGAATCCCAGGAGAGCGTAATTTTCTGCCGTGGTCTTACACTGTTCTCTTTTATTCTATTCTCAATACTACATAACAGTACAGTAGTGTTATCCTCCTATGACAGTGCACAAGCAGCAGTTTGAAAAGATGTGCTGTATCTTCGAGGAAGTCCATATTAGCCTTTGCACTCTCAGTCTGGTAGCTTTTGTGCTGAACTAGCTAGTGAATGTCAGCTAGCAACGATTAAATTTGTAGAAAGCTGATAAAAAAAAATGGTTCAGGAAGCTCAGGCTTCTTTTCCCTTTGACTGTTGGCTGCTGTTTTGAAAGACAGTATGACTGTGCTAGTTCTTCTGAGGACTCAGAAGTTACGCTGGTGATCGAACTACATATCTACACTATATTGCCAAAAGTTTTGGGACGTCTGCCTTTACATGCACATGAACTTTAATGACATCCCATTCTTAATC
>CM075028.1:11083086-11138516 GCA_037576675.1 Pangasius sanitwongsei
GATGCAGCTGCTCGGCCATGGAAACCCATTCCATGAAGCTCTCTATGCACTGTTCTTGAGCTAATCTGAAGGCCACACAAAGTTTGGAGGTCTGTAGCTATCGACTCTGCAGAAAGTTGGCGACTTCTGCGCACTGTGCGCCTCAGCATGTAAAATCACTCTGTGATTTTACGTGGCCTACCACTTCGTGGCTGGGTTGCTGTTGTTCCCACTTTTGCTGTTGTTGTTGTTGCTTCCACTTTGTTATAATACCACTAACAGTTGACCGTGGAATATTTAGTAGTGAGGAAATTTCACGAATGAACCTATCACGGTACCACGCTTGAATTCACTGAGCTCCTGAGAGCGACCCATTCTTTCATAAATGTTTGTAGGCGCAGTCTGCATGCCTAGGTGCTTGATTTTATACACCTGTGGCCATGGAAGTGATTGGAACTCCTGAATTCAGTGATTTGGAGGGGTGTCCCAAAGCTTTTGGCAATATAGTGTAAGTTCTGTCATTAAGTTTAGCTACTGGAATTACCAGTATAATACTTGCTTATTTAATCCTTAATTCTATTAAGACTGCAATCCTGTAAAAACCACATGGTGTAACACTACTTTGCTAGTACCACTATTATCGAGCCAGGTATTTTTGTATAGCTAACATGTTTTGAAGTAAGACAGCTGTGTAATACCATGTGCCTAACAGGGTTAACCACAACAGGGAATTTAGTCAGTGAATATTAACGCTCAGGATGGAGCACAACCTCCACTCCACCATATAGCTGTACTGGTTATTGTTTATGTTTTGGGTGGTTGTTTGCATATTTAGAGCTTTGAGGACTGCTGTGTATTTACAGAGAGAGACTCACAATTTGACTTGAGTTGGCTGCACAAGTGTGTGTATACACACCAATAAACATGCACAGGTAAACTTTTGACTGGTTTCTAGAGCATGCAATGTCCCAGAGGGACTTTAATCCTCTTACAAAATATAAATAATCTTTCTCTCTCTGTCTCTGTCACACACACACATGCACAAATATTTCTCCAGAACTATTAGATGCACATATTAGAGAACAGGACAGCTGGTTGTATTCTATACACAGCATCATGAAGCCACTTGGCTGCCATATTTGTTTTCTCTGGCAGTCGCCTATTGGCCTAATTTAAATGTATATCGATCTTTAAAAGTCACAACTGTCCCCATGTGCCCCAACACTGTCCCCATGTGCCATGTCACTGTCCCCATGTGCCCCAATGGGGGAAATGTTTTTGCAAAACTGCATCCTGAAAGTGAACTGTCTGTTGAATCGCTTTCCGACTTGTTTCTTGATGACACAACGACCAGACAGTCACACACCTCACCGATCACGCATTTTATTATACCCAATAATGCTCTAGTACCTAATTAACTATTCAGACACTCAAATTGAATATTTAAAAATATGGACTCAACCCTAATATATAATTATTCTGTAGTTCTGTAGAATATTGTAAGGCATTAATTAGCCTTACACTTTATGGCTTGGGCAGAAGAGGAGTCTGACACTGTTACTGTAGAGCAGGGGTTCACAAACGTTTTGTTCCCAGGGGTAGGTCACTGTTTTATGCTCTCAAAGGTGGCCGGAGTTTGCCTCTTCTCATCACTGAGATTAATCAATTTTACATTTAAAACCAATTTATATATAATGATAATGTACTATAGAATATACAATATGTATTTATTTAACAGTCAGGTTAATTTAGGCTGTTTATGATACAGGAAAGTGCCCAGTACAACAGAGCTCTTCCAATACAACTACTACAATACAACATATTTTTCATTTTACAATGCAGTCATATTTTTCAGTGGGAGTATATAGTGCTATCTTATATCAATGGGAATTGTGGACTTGCATCTGGCTCATGAGAAGGTCAATGTCCAGCTCCATTCTTATCACAGCCAGTGTCAATGATTGATGTAAATGTTCATCATTGATCCTTAATGTTATTGCTTTGTACATTAATTTTGTTCTTGATAAGGTTTGCTCACAGATATAAGTACTGCTGAAGATGGTAGACATCTTGAGACCTTGCTTTTTGATGTTCGGGAAAGTGGAGTAGGGAAGCACAGAAGTCAATCAGACTGTTTGCCCTGAATGCGTCTTTCAAAGCATCACAGTTCTGCAATTCAACCAGCTCCATTTGATAACAAGGCAAGGCGTCATCTGTCAGCAGCAAACGGGTTTCATAAAAGATGAATGTCTTTGCATGGAGACATAGTTCACGGAATTTCACCTCAAACTCCCTTTTTAGCAATTTCAGTGCTTCCACACATTTTCTGGCTGGGAATGGGATCAGTGGTTTCTCAATAAACAGCTTCAGTGTCACAGAAAGATTACAAAAATTTTCCACTTGTATTTGACTTAAATGCAGTGTTAATTTGACTTTGAATGATGTCACATGAGAATACATATATCATACCATCATATCATACATATCATTGCCTTGAAGCTGTAAATTAAGGCTGTTAAACAATTCTGTCACATCAGTTAAAAAGAAAGGTTCTGGATCCGTCAGCTCTCTGACAGTTTTGCTTTTTGTATGAAGAAATGTGTCAATCTCAGAAAGCAGCTTGTAAAAGTGTCTCAAAACCACCTGACTTCTGTGTGGTACAGTACATCACCATAATCAGAGTCTAGCTCGGACAAAAACTCTTGGAACTGTCGGTGGTTATGCCTGATAAAGTTTGCTCTGATAAAGTT
Source organism: Pangasius sanitwongsei (assembly GCA_037576675.1). Taxonomy (NCBI): domain Eukaryota; kingdom Metazoa; phylum Chordata; class Actinopteri; order Siluriformes; family Pangasiidae; genus Pangasius; species Pangasius sanitwongsei. The sequence continues at coordinate 11,085,816 of CM075028.1, forward strand.
TAAACATGACACTACAACTTTCATGACAGAATTCTAGTTGATCACTTTGAAACACAAGGCTTGCTAGTGAACTAAGCAGTGGATATGTAGTGGGTGTGTGTGGCCTCGTTCATCTATCTCTTTACCGACGAGGCCAAGCCGCCCCCGTCTTGGGCCAGCCATGCTCGGTGCGCCGCCAGTTATCACGTTTGTGGGCTTTGCCCAGTCAAGTCCCAAAAATTCCATCATTTGGTGAACCTTCTCAAAAAATTTCCTGTCCCGTTCTTGTACTTTTGAGGCTTTGTAGAGCAGCAAGTTCTTCACAGATCTCTTTGTCAACTCCACCTATAAATATGAGAAGCTGCTCATGTCTGACACGTCATTACTTTCATTACTTTTACTTTCAAGTGCTAGCAAAAAAAAGCGTTTATGTAATGTAATGTAGCCTAAGCATAAAGGTCATTCTTTTGTGAACCAAATAGTTATTCAGAGGGCCAATCAAAATGTATTGTTGATATGGTCCCACGGGTCGGTTACAACTGTGAAGAGGGTGGCAGTTTAGGGACCACTACGGGAGAGATTTGGTGGGGGGGAAAGCACTAGAGTATTTCTTTAACAATGATGAGAGACTGAACTGGGCTCACTTTATTTATTCTGTATGAGCACAGAGACAGCATGGTGAATTACAGAACATGGAGAAGAGAGAGCGAGGGAGGAAGAGGAAGGGGGGGCAGTGAAGGCAAGAGACTTCAAAGAGAATTTGAATATTTTTGTAACAGCCTCTGCAAAGCCTGTTATCTCTCTCTCGCTCTCTCTCAGGAATCTACCCTCGACAAAGACCTGCAAGATTTGTGCATGCTCATTTCTGTCTTTTCTCCTATTCTTTTCTCTTCTTCTTTTCCTTTTTCCATCTGCAACATTTCCATTTTTATATACATTGCATCCGTAGAGTGTCTCTCATTCACTCTGTCTTTACCTCCCTCTCCATCACTCTCTCCTGGCCTACAGACCGGAAATGAAGCAAAGTGAAAGAAATTAAGGACAGCGTGGCTAGGTGGATTATTTCTCCCAAGTATTTAAATAAAAAGTGTATCAGTAAAGAGAGTCAACTTGTCTGCTTAGACTGTAAATTTCCCAAACCGATGCTGTTTCTTTTCCTCGACTGAGATAAAAGGGCTGACAGGAGACGTCTGTTCAGACTCTCTGTGATTGGCTGCTAGAAAGAAGGTCAGGGAAACACTGCCCTCTGATTGGCACTCGGGCTTCAGCTGTATACATCGATTGGTGCAGAGGGTCTTCTGTGGAGGCTTCTCATGTTTGTGCGGGGGATTAGACCCCAAGATTGGACACAGTCCCCGAGAAATGCAGCTGTTCTGCAGAGCGAAAGAGAAAGGAGTGCAGACATGAAGCTGTGAAAGAGTGAGACAGTGAGATACAGAGAGCAAGACAGAAAGAGGACAGAGAAAGACTATAAGACAGTAGAGTGGTAGTGGCGAGAGAGACAGTGAGGGATACAGCAATTGAAAAAAGGGAAAAGACAGTGAGGGACAAAGAGAGATAGAGAAGGAGGGAGAAAAACAAAATGGGAGAGACCAAGAGAGAGAGGATTGAAGCAGGGAGACAAACAAAGAGAGAGGACTGTCTAAAACACAGAAAGACAGAGATAGAGTGAGAGAAAAAGAGGACAGAATAGAGAGAAAGAAAAGAGAAAAAGTAGAGAGACAAAGAATGAGTGTAGGCAGAAACTGGGAGAGAAAGACAGAAGAAACCAAGAGACCCAGAAAGAATGTGCCTGGAGGAGTGAAGCAGGGAGATATTAAACGACTGAGAGGAAGACCGTGAAGGACACAGAGAGATATATTAGGAGCAAAGTAAGGAGACAGATGGACAAGGAGGGAAAATCGACAGGAGCTGAGAGAGAGCAAGGCATGGGCAAACAGACACAAGAAGTTAGACGGAAACAGGAAAGCAGATAGGTACAATCAGCGACATAGAGAGAGACCGTAAAAGGAAAGTAGGGAACATACAGAAAATGGGAGAGAGAAATGCACACTATGCAAGTAGGAGAGAGAGAAAGAAAGAAAAAGGTACAGAGAAAGGGGCATGGTGAGCGAAAGACCGGAGTGAGAGTTCATGAGTGAAGCTGAGAGACAAAGAGAGAGACAGACGGAAAGAGGGAGATGAAGGTGAATGAGCGCCAGAGAGAAGTGATAGACTAAGAAAGAGAGACAGATAGTTGCAGTGAATGGGGATCTCTCTCTCTCTCTCTCTCTCTCTCTCTCTCTGACCCCTCCCACTCCTCCAGAGTGCAGTGTGTAGAGCTGAAGATCAGCAGCGTGTTTTCTAACACCTCAGTGTGTCTCCATGTCTCCAGCTGTGTCTCATGCTTCTGGACACTGCATATACGCACACACTTCCTCGCAGCTTCACACACCTGACCAACCAGGATTGACTTTTGTTTTGTCTTTTTGTCTCTTTTTTTCCATCATGGAGTCCACTTTTTGGCTGAAGACAATCTCTGTTGGCTTTTCTACTGAACCCACAACCACTCTCCAGATCTTTTCTCCTGAACAAATCGACATTCGGTTTTGTCTGTGACATTTTTGGCTTCGCATCTCCACTGCTGTGGACTTTTTATATGAAAAAGCAGCCGTTCGTCCTCCAAAGGGTTGGAGAGACGGGACGGGATGTGTGAGTAGGTCCTGAGCTTGGTGAGCGGAGCACACACAGAGACACAAGCTGCCGTGTGCTTTGGGTTTGAAGAGTGAACATGGATATGATGACAGCGTGTTGGAGGGGACAGGTAGAGTTGATGATAGGGGGTCATGAGAGGACCAGAAGTCAACCTGTCTAAAAGATTATTATTCAATACACAATGCTCCTGCTGGTGTGAAGGTATTTTGTGTGTGTTTGTGTATGCACATGTCTGTGTGTGTTTGTGTGGTAACATTTTTGTGTGTTTGTAGGAGGAGCAGGCTGCCAAAGCAAAGGCAGAAAAAATTCGTGTGGCTCTGGAGAAAATTAAAGAAGCACAGGTCAAAAAGGTGGGTGCGCCAAAGCCGTGTGTGTGTGTGTGAGTGTGTGTGTTTTAAGGGGTGTTAGAGGGTTTGGAGATACTCCAAAAATATCATATTCTGAAATAGCTAACAAAGAGCCAGAAAAACAAAGTGGCCACATGAAAAAAAAAAAAACAACTGACATTTTCAAAATTTAAGTGTTTAACTGAAAAAAATCAAACTGATTTAAAAACAAACAAACAATTATTACGTTTGTTGGTGTGTAGAAGCAATAATCTTCAAAATGTTTAATGATGCAATTTAATATGAATTTATCAGTATATTAGCAGTATATCATCAGTATATCATAATTGTCCTGTTTTTGGTTTGCTTTGTTTTTTACTCAGAAATATTTGGATTTTTTTTTTCTCTAATTTTTCCCATTGGTCACAATAGTGTCCTAAATTTTACTTTGAGTCGTTGATATGAGCTGTGAATTTAATTCAGTATTGTCATGATTTCATTTGAACGTTTTTAATATGGCTGGTGTAACTAGTCACATGACCAGAACCGTTGTCACATTCACTTTGCCACTTTTCATACAATACAACTGCAAGCAAATGTATAATAAAAGAAGTATTTAAATAACTCGTTGCGATAGGCCCATGGCACCCTATAAACGGACACAAAGGACATGTCCCAAATCACATATTATCATTCTGTGTAGAAGTTGGGATACTATGTATAATATCAAATCACACAAGCATGATTTAGTCCGCTGGCATGTGATTTTTTGGACGATAGCTAGTTACACATAGCTCTTCATTTAACACAAACCGATAACAACGACGAGTGAAAAGAGTCTGGACAAGTGAGCCATTCCTGCCAGATTAGAAAGTAAATTAACCGTTTTGACATCATTTTTGGTGAAAGATATGTATGCTTTCTTAAAGTTGAGGTGTCAGAGTATGTTATACATCCAGTTTTTGGCAAAATCCAGTATTTTGTCTTTTTTGACTATTGCAGATTTCCCACAGCACCACACGTATGAGATCTTTAAATGGTTTATTACTGATATTTTTTATAAGATTAATAAGAGGATCTCTTGCATTTATGTTATCAAAGGAGGTGGTAACATGTAGGATGACATACTAAATAAATGGCTGTTTATAATCCTATCTATATTGCACTGTTTTTTTTTTTTTTCACAAAAATTGAAGTCATAATAAAGTAAAGCCTTATTGAACAGCGCAAGCTAAGCTTAAAAAAAAAAAAAAAGCTATGCAAACCATCAGGGTATTGTTGCGCATGAATATCATAGAACTGTATATGTGCTGCCTCAATGCTGCACAGCATGCCGCAGACAGACGAGGAGAGAGAGCTTGCTAGAAAATAGGTCAGTGGGGTGGGGGGGTGTTTGGTAAGCGAGGAACCCCACTAAGATTGACACAGCAATACATGTTTTTTTGTTTTTAATCGGGGTTTCCACATCCACTGAGATTGCACGTTCCCCTGACAGCCGTCTCCATAACAGCTTCAGTGCACCTTGGCATATCTCAGGAGTGCTATCAGCACAAAATCTCCTGTTGCTGTTCAATTTCGGTGACTGTGAACGACATAGCGTATGATTTACATCATTTTCATCTTCATCAAACCATTCAGTGAGCTCTCATTCCCTGTGGAGGGGGGTGGAGTCAGTCTGGAAGAGACCACGTCCATCAGGATAGAAATGTTTCATCATAGGAAAACGCTGATCAAGCAGAAGAACTTGGTATTGATTTGCAGTGACGCTTCCCTCTAAGGGGACAAGAGGAGCCAAACCATGTCAGCAAAATGATTACAGCATAACAGAGATTTACACAGATATGCATATTTTGAAAGACTTGCATTATCTAACTAGAAGAAGTTTGGATTTTTTTTTTTTGTCTTTGTGTATGTAAATGTTATGAAAAGCTGAGAAGACCAAGTTCAATTCATGACCGTGCCACAGCCATCTATAGCTGGGAGTCAACAGAGCAGGGTGGGAGAGATCGCAAGGGTGGGAGGAATTGCATACTCTCTCTCCCCTGTCAGTCACTGCGACTAGCCAATCATATCTATCTGTGGGTTTAGGTATGTGGAAGAGGGTAGATGGCGCTTTCCTCCGAGTGTGTTACGCTGCCCTGTGACACAACATGAGCAACAGGTAAATGCAGTTGGGTAGCTTCACGTGTCTCAGAGGAAGCATGTGTTAGCCTTTACCCTCCCCGGATGGTAGCTGTCGTATGGTGGCTTGGAACTTGGCAAACCAAATTGGGGAGAAAACTGGTGGGGAAAAAAATCAAGATCCATTACAAATCAATTTATAATTGCTCTTGACTCTGAATCGTTTTCAAGTTAAATCGTGAGGTTTTGAAAAATTCCTGCACCTAATACTGGAAATACTTTCAGAAGAGTGCATCATGATGCAATTTATTGACTGTAGTATATCATCATCTGACCAGTCCTTGTTCTTGTATATCGTGGAAAAGGATTTGTAAACATAGTGGGGACTCTGTTAGTCATTCTTTGTTCTGAGTTGAGCTCAGACGAGTCTTTGAAAGGCCAGTATATAAGTGAGTGCCGTCTCATTGCACCAGTACACTTATCTGAACACCACCAGACACATATTCACACTAATGAACACACTGAAGCTCAGTGTGCTGAATGAGCCTCTGTTACGCCTTTGTTTCTTTATCAGGAGTTTATAGGGAAACGATGATGTTCAGCCTGAATAATGCAGCTATGGAGCTCAGTGTAATGCACATCAGGGTTATAACATGCAGAGGTTATAAACTTTTTCCATATCGTTTAAAGAATGCGTAATGTCAGCAGCAGTTTATTAACCAATTGTTACAGTTTAGGTTTGTCGAAATGAAGTATTTTTCCATTTATGGGTCAAATGGGTCTGGTTAATTTCATGCCTTTTGGCAGAAATTTCTGCACTGGCATGCCTTATTCACAACACTTTTATAAACTTATTCATAACAGATGTACTAGCATTGCCAGAATAAAAGTCAGAGATAGGCAGTTTGTTATTAGGCTAAATTAACATAACAGTTAAAAATATCTATGGGGGATTTTTTTGTGTTTTCTAACTAGATGTGACGCTGTTCGGTTGTATAGTTAAGTTACAAATCTACATGCCTGCAAGGCAGCATTGAGCAAAAGAATGAGAGGCAGGTTTGCATTTATGTGTTTGTGTGAGAGACAGAGATTAGCTATATCGAGTGTATTCTCACTGGCCTGCTGCTGTCCCTGGGTATCTCTCAATCTCTGTCTTTCTTTCTCTCTCATTATGTATAAATTTCTTTTTGTCTCTCTCCATGTGTCTGTCTCTCTGCATCTCGTTCTGTCTCTGTCTCCCTCTCTCATTCATGTACAACTTTCTGGTTTTCTGTATATATCTTTCTTTCTGCCTGTCTGTGTCTCTTTCTGTCAGTCTGTCTGTTGCTCTCTTTGTATCTCTCTCTCTCCTGGTTTCTCTCTCTCTCTCTCTCTTTTCCTCAGAGAAACATATTCCTTTTATTAAGGGAATATTAAATACAATAATTACTTTAAATTCTTTATATTGACTTGCAGAAACTCAAAAGTATCCATTTTTGAAGATTAAGTACATCAGTGTTTCAGAATTATTTTATATCTCTTCACCAGCCATTCCTTTTTTTTTTTTTTTTTTTTTCTCCTTAGTCATATCCAGTTCCTACCTCTTACAGGAGGGTGAAGGCTAAAGGCTAATTTATACTACTGTGAAGAAACTGAGTAGCAGTAGTTTGATATTTCTGCTTCTTCTTCCTGTTCCACAGCTGGTGATCCGTGTGCACATGTCAGACGAGAGCTCTAAGACCATGATGGTGGACGAGCGGCAGAGTGTGAGGCAGGTGCTGGACAGCCTGCTGGATAAGTCCCACTGCGGATACAGTCCCGACTGGGCTCTGGTGGAGACAATCACCGAGCTACAGATGGGTACGTGCTCTCACCTCGTTGTCAACTTCCAAGCTGTGGTCTGAAATACAGAAGGGAGATACGCAGTAACAGGCTGAACTAGATCTAGAGCCAGTGGAAGTGTTGGGGAAAGGAGAATAGTGTCCAGATTGCTGTCATGGATAATCCCTATCCTGCTACTTGCTTAACTGAAGAGCAGTCAGTGCATAAGAAGTTCTTCATGACAACTGTACAAGTCACTTTCTGTGAGCCCGGACTTGGGGAACAGCAATATAAAAGGGTTTATAGCCTGAATCCTGATTCCTGTTACTAATAAAAACAGAGTATTTTGTCTATGTCATGCATTGCATCATATATTACATTTATATTGCCTATTTTGTCAACTGAACCATATATCTTACTGGATCTTACTGAATGTAGAGATGTTCTGCTCTACTTATTTAGCGCTTACTGTTTAGCTTTCTGGTGAAAAAAGCCAATTCACTCGAATGTGTAAAAGAAACAGCAGCACAAAAATAACTGCCTCTGGCCTTAGTAAATTTCAGTTCATACTCATTCTCTTTCTCTCTCCGTTTTCAGAGCGTATTTTTGAGGACCACGAGAACCTGGTGGAGAACTTGCTTAACTGGACCAGAGACAGCCAGAACAAGCTCATGTTCATCGAGCGTATTGAGAAGTATGCACTCTTCAAGAACCCGCAGGTGAGAACTTTAAATCTCACGCCTGATATGTGCAAGACTTGCTTTCTGATATCACTTCTTTATATACGTCACACTTATCTGTCTGGTCCTGATGTTTTCCAGAACTACCTACTGGGAAGAAAGGAGACGTCTGAGATGGCCGACAGAAACAAGGAGGCACTGCTGGAGGTCTCAAACACAAACACACACAAAAGTGCACTTGTATTACTATGTTAATAACAGGATTCAACTGAACTATGTGATACAGTGGGCAAATACTGCTAAATAACGTCCACCCTCATCTTAATATTTTTGCCCACATCTCTTGGTCAGGGGGTTGGATTTATACTTCAGAGTATCTTAACTAAACTGTATGCAGGGTTCATAACGCTTATAAAATTATTAAGAATGGTTTCATACGTGAGCGGCACAGCTCCAGGGTCCTTGGTTTGATCATGAGCCCTAATGCAGAAAACATAAATAATCATCTAAGGAAAAATGTATATTAAAAAAAAAACATTCATAACTTTCAGTAGAGCACTGCGATCTTTTTATTCAATTCACACATTTATTTGTATGGCGTTTTTATGGAGAATGATCTATCTTTATGATCTACTAATGCACTGATTGTGGTGATTATGAATGCTAACACTGAATGTTTGTGTAGGAGTGTTTCTGTGGCGGCTCCGTATCAGTGCCTGAGATTGAGGGAGTGCTCTGGCTGAAGGATGATGGGAAAAAGTCATGGAAGAAGCGATACTTCTTACTACGCGCGTCTGGCATTTACTTTGTGCCTAAGGGCAAGGCCAAGGTGTGTGTGTGTGTGTGTGTGTGTTATCACATATTTTATTACTCGTTTTTATCAGTGTGTGTGTAAGGGACAGTGAACCAAATGAGTTTCTCAGTGGTATTTCCTGTTTATGGATCCACTTAGCATAGTGTAAACCATATGCTGCCTGTTACTGTGTCTACCTACTTTAACCCTTTGGGAATATATACACATATAGTGGGGAAAATAAATATTTGATCCCTTGCTGATTTTGTAGGTTTGCCCACTCACAAAGAACTTAAGGGTCTATAATTGTTATGGTAGGTTTATTACAGATAGAGACAGAATATCAACCAAAAATCCAGAAAAAACACATGATACAAATGTTATAAATTGAGTTGCATTTCAGTGAGTAAAATAAGTATTTGAGCCCATACCAACCAACAATAATTCTGGCTCCCACAGACTGGTTATGGGCTCATGTGTTACACAGATTAGTCCTGTCAATTTAAGAAAGTGCTCCTAACAACAGCTTGTTATGTGTATAAAAGACACCTGTCCACAGAACCTCTATCTTCTATTCAAACCTCACCACCACCATGGGCAAGACCAAAGAGCTGTCAAAGGAGGTCAGGGACAAGATTGTAGACCTGCACAAGGCTGGAATGGGCTACAAGACCATCAGCAAGAAGCTTGGTGAGAAGGAGACAACTGTTATTCGCAAATGGGGGAAATACAAAATAACCACAATCGCCCTCGGCCTGGAGCTCCATGCAAGATTTCGCCTCATGGGGTAAGGATGATCATGAGAAAAATGAGGGGTCAGCCCAGAACTACCCAGAACGGGAGGAGCTCGTGAATGATCTCAAGGCAATTGGGACCACAGTCACCAGACAAACCATTGGTAACACAATACGCCACCACGGATTGAAATCATGCAGCGCCCGCAAGGTCCCCCTCCTCAAAAAGGCACATGTACAGGCCCATTTGAAGTTTGCCAATGAACATCTAAATGATTCAGAGAAGGATTGGGAGAAAGTGCTGTGGTCAGATGATACCAAAATTGAGCTCTTTGGCATCAACTCGACTCGCTGTATTTGGAAGAAAAAAAATGCTGACTATGACCCTAAGAACACCATCCCTACCGTCAAGCAGGGAGGTGGAAACATAATGCTTTGGGGCTGTTTCTCTGCTAAAGGTACAGGTCGACTTTGCCGCATTGAGGGGCCAATGGACGGGGCCATGTATTGTAAAATCTTGGATGAGAACCTCCTTCCGTCAGCCAGAACACTGAAGATGGGTCGTGGATGGGTCTTCCAGCATGACAATGACCCAAAACATACCGCCAAGGCAACAAAGGAGTGGCTCAAGGAGAAGCACATTAAGGTCATGGAGTGGCGTAGCAAGTCTCCAGACCTTAATCCTATAGAAAATTTATGGAGGGAGCTAAAACTTCAAGTTGCCAAGTGACAGCCAAGAAACCTTAAGGATTTAGAGAAGATCTGTAAAGAAGAGTGGACCAAAATCCCTCCTGTGATGTGTGCAAACCTGGCAACCAACTGCAAGAAACATCTTACCTCTGTGCTTGCCAACAAGGGTTTCTCCACCAAGTACTAAGTCATGTTTTGCTTGGGGATCAAATACTTATTTTACTCACTGAAATGCAACTCAATTTATAACATTTGTATCATGTGTTTTTTCTGGATTTTTGGTTGATATTCTGTCTCTATCTGTTAAAATAAACCTACCATAACAATTATAGACCCTTAATTTCTTTGTGAGTGGGCAAACCTACAAAATCAGCCAAAAGGGATCCAATATTTATTTTCCCCACTATATATACACACATCTTTTTCTCAAAGCACAGCCATGTTTGCGTTACATTTCCTCTAAGATCACATTAGAGTGTAGTTTTTCTTTAATGTATTTTATATATTTATACATCCCTAGTGTCACATTACCTTCATTCCAATTAATAACTGTAATGGAGTAATATAAAAGAATGACATCATCTTTTATCGTTTCTCCTCCAGGCCTCTAAAGACTTGGTGTGCTTCCTGCAACTGGATCATGTAAATGTTTATTACGGACAAGACTACCGGAGCAAGTATAAGGCACCCACTGACTACTGCCTCGCCCTCAAGGTATGTGTATGCCTGTGCGTGAGAAAACTCATTTAATGCCAGTATCCCATACTCTGGCATTAAGATCAATCTATGTATGCCTGTAAATGGTCCCTTGGGTTTGACACTGAAACATCCTGTGTGTTGTAATAACATTAGTCCTCCATTTCAGCTCCCTCCAAGGACTGTCATATCTGAGCCATCTGCTTCCTTGCCAGATATCACACCATTTAATAGTTAGTCATGCCAGACATGCTTTTTATATTATGGAAAGTCCCCAGTAATGGCCTATAAAATTCAAAATGTTTATATCAGATTTGCATGTTATTTTGAACATAAGGTAAAAAAAAAAAAAAAGAAAAGAAAAAGACAAGTTAGAAATCTGAAAAAGTACTGCTGACAATGTAGATCAGATCAATCCAAGAACTGTCTTAATGGGCGTGGCCTGTTATTCGAAATAATGCGCTTGATCACTTGGCATTGGCATCCATCCACGTACTTTGCTACTTAAGCAGAACTAAACACAAAGGTGCATGCAGGGGGGGAATGTACCGAGCTACTGATGCTAATCTGAGAACATTCAAGGGTCATGGTGGTTTTCTAATAGGATGAATAATAAAACAGAGGTCAAGACACACACAGCATGCAATGCTATATTTGAATGAACATATAATTTTCATAAATACTGTATGGGAGGGACAAGCGGCATCAGTCTAGTGACTGGTCAGAGTGAAGCTTATACAATATTAGAATAATATTATTCTTCCCCAGGAAGAAACTTTAGTACATTATTTATACTTTGTATTGCACGTCACTTTCTACAAGACCAGCATTCATGTATTTAGGTTCCCTGGGACTTTACTACTTAAGATTCCATATTGTCTGTAGAATTTAAACAGTCTGATTAATAAGTAATTTATTGTGCAGTGCCAATACGTTTGGCCTTGTGTTTATTGGAGCTTGCAATGGTGTGAATCAGTCATGTTGCTGCCCTCTGGTGGTAGCTGTAGATATCACCTCATCAGAGATACTTTGGAAATCTTGTCTGTCATGGTAACACCCTGGACTGTCCCCACAGCACCCTCAGATTCAGAAGAAGTCTCAGTACATCAAGTATCTGTGCTGCGATGATGTCAGAACCCTGCACCAGTGGGTCAACGGGATCCGCATTGCCAAGGTAACCAACTTGCCACTGAGCTCATGCAGATCAAACCTGTCATGTCATGTCTTTCAACATATAACCAGCTCAGTGTTGATAGCTGCTGGGGACTGTAACCAAGTTTAGTATACTAATGTATATGATTCTTCATAAGAGGTGTGTGCATGTGTTTCTGTAGTATGGAAAGCAGCTGTACCTGAACTATCAGGAGGCTATGAAACGCACTGAGGCCGCCTACGACTGGTCCTCTCTATCCAGCTCCAGCATCAAGTCTGGCACCAGCTCAGTCAGCAACCCTGGTGCGTCACCTATAAACATTATCACTCACTGTGACTGATTAGAATCTGTGTTCATTCACAGTATTCATACACATGTAGAAAGGTAATGTCAGTCCATAGTGCTTTTCAAGCATATGTAATCATGCTTACTGACTACAGTAGAGGTCAAAGCTCTATTGATTGTAGGTTGCTTCAGAAAAGACTAAAGTGTGAAAAGCCTAATTGTGCTAACATTTGTTAAGCAGGTAGCACTGATGCTAGAAGGGTTGCCAATGTTGCAGTGACCATAATAATATCATTAAACTGTGTTAAGTGCTAGAATTTAAACTTGTTTTTGATTTGTAAAGCCTTAGACATTCGTGGAAGCTCCAACTTGATGGTGTACGATGTGACATTATATTCAACTTTCACTGTTGATCTAGTTGATCTATCACACATTCTCTATCAGATGATAAAATATTTTAGCTAGCAAATAGCTGTCATAGTGGTCATTGTATCATATCAGCACTGTGAGTGCGTTACAGTGGAGCCCAAGGTGATGAACAGCTCTTGGTGGAATGTCATGAGTGCTTCATAATTACCCTAATTCCAACTAATTCTACTTGGATGGAGATTTGCAAACCACACACACAAAGTTCTTTCTGAAGTACAATCTGTATCCACTGACCAAAGTTGCTGGATCATAATGATTCTTGATCTTTGTGTATCCTTGTAGAGTCACAGTCCAACCACTCTAGTCAGACGGACAGCGGGGTGTCAGATGGCACCTCGTCCACACATGCGCGCTCACAGAGTGTCGTCAGCTCCATCTTCTCTGAGGCCTGGAAGAGAGGCACGCAGATGGAGGAGAGTACCAAGGTGAGTTTTGAATGCCTGATCTAAAAGCAGTTTTGCAGTCTTGTGTAGTGTTCTTACTTCACATAACACCTCTTGGCTTCACTGCAAGTTTGCCTTTTCTAAGTGTCCTAAGACCAATTTTACCTTTTGGCAGTAAACGTTCATTGCCTTATTGGTGTATTGGTGCCTTATAGCAATCCGAATACCATGTTTTTGAGTACTTGTTACTTACACTGTGCTCCAGAATTATTGGCATATTTGGTAAAGATGGGTTAAAAAAATGCTATGGAAAAATGTCTTTGTGGTTAATTTGCTTAATCTCATGCTGAAAGAGAAAAAAATCTACCATGTAATTGATGTAAATTTATTCTAAGAATTTATTATAATAATACTGGAACTGACAAAATGACCAGTGACTCCAATTTCATTCTTAACATTCACATGGAGACAGACTCGGTTACATAAGCTGCCGTGGTGTGTATTCCATAAAATTTTTGTTTGTATTTTTTTCCCCTCAGACGAGACCAGAGTCAACGCGTTCAAGCCATTCTACCCACAGTATCCATGGTGGCCACTCCAGCCATGCTCACTTTAACATTCACCATTTGGCGCAGCAGCAGCAGCATACAACTGCCTCAGTACATTTGCAGCAGCATGTGCAGCCTCAGTCAAATTCAGTGCCACACCCACATGCACAGTCAGCCTCGCAGCCTCGTGGTAGCATTACTCAAACATCCATTCAAGCTCCACCCCAGCCTTCTCCAGTTCCACCCCTGCCATCTCCAGCTCCTCCCCAGCCCTCTCCAGCTCCACCCAAGCTCTCTCCAGTTCAACCCCAGTCCTCTCCAGTTCTGCCCAAGCCCTCTCCAGCTCCACCCCAGCCCTCTCCAGCTCCACCCCAGCCCTCTCCAGCTCCACCCAAGCTCTCTCCAGTTCTACCCCAGTTCTCTCCACTTCTTGCCCAAATCTCTCCAGTTCTGCCTCAGTCCGCTCCAGCTCCAGCTCCAGCTCCACCCCCACCTCCACCACCACCTCCTCCGCCACCACCTCCTCCTGTCTGCGTCCATCACTACTCAGGCCCACATATATTTGCCAAATATAGCACCATCAACCGCCTGAAGAATGCCTCTCAGGCTGCTAAGCCACACCCCCAAGCACAGCAGGTGCTTCCAGTACCATCCCCTCAGCCTTTGAAGCCCCACATCAACAATATTCCACCAGGAGCAAATGTCCCACCCCCACCACCTCCTCCTCCACCAGCACCCATGCCTGCTCCAGGTTCAGCCATGGCTGTCCTGAAACTTGGCCCTCCAAGCCCAGCCACTGTGCCTCAGTTCACCCCACCACCCCCGCCATCCCCACCACTGCCATCTACACCTCCAGCATCCATCAAATTCCAACCTCTTCCACCTCCACCTCCAGCACCAACCCAGTCCCACCTTCTTCCCCCACCTCCACCTCAAGTACCCATCCAGTCCCACCCTCTTCCCCCACCTCCACCTCCAGCACCTATCCAATCCCACTCTTTTCCTCCACCTCCAGCAACTATCCAATCCCACTCTTTTCCACCACCTCCTCCTCCAGCAACTATCCAATCCCACTCTTTTCCCCCACCTCCAGCAACTATCCAATGCCACCCTTTACCCCCACCACCACCACCAGCACCTATCCAATCCCACCCTCTTCCTCCACCTCCAGTACCCATCCAGTCCCAGCCTTTTCCACCACCTCCACCACCAGCCTCCTTCCAAGCTGAGGCTTTTCCTCCTCCCCCACCTCCACTGCAAACCAACAGCCTGCCTCCTCCACCCCCGCCACAAGCAGCCCCACCTCCATTATCTTCCAGTGGCCTCAAACACATTCTAGCCCAGAAGTTTCCCAACATACCCAGGGATGTGTCCCCTCCAGACAGTCAAACTCAGTCGCCACCACCCCCTCCGCCTCCTCCACCTCCACCACCACCACCCCCCACTCCTCCTGCCCCTCCTCTCCCACCTCAGCAGCCTTCTGCTCTAGCACCACCTCCCCCTCCACCTCCTCCACCTCCCCCACTATCTGCCCCAGGGCTACCTCGGGCATTGCCCAAAACATTCACTGGAGGATTTCCACCTCAAACTGCACCGAAACCATCAGGCGTCACCATGCAAGTGTCACCAGTTGCTCCTCTTCTTCCAGGTCCTCCACCACCTCCTCCACCACCTCCACCACCTCCACCCCCTCCTGCACCAGTGAAAACTCATCCACCACCTACACTACCCAAGCAGCAGAGCATCACCAAGATGATGCCCCCTTTGAACCAGACCACTACTACATCATCTTTGGTCAAACAGATTGCCAGCCAGTTTCCGGGGGCCGTTCCCTCAGTGACCAACCATGTAGAGGGTCACAAAACCCCACTATCAGCACCTGCAGTTAAGACTAAACCAAAATGGCAACCTGGTGGACAAGTTCAGCAGCAACAGCGGTCACCTGAGTTTCCACCTCCACCTCCAGATACTACACTCAATTTCCCACTACCACCACCCCCATGTCCACCTCCTCCACCTCCTCCAGGTCCAGCACCACCACCTCCACCTCCACTGCCCCCTGCACAGTTAAGTTCTCCAATGAAGGCCCCCTCTGTATCCTATGGAGGGAGCAAGAAGCCTCCCCCAACCCCTCTACGCAACTCCAGTGTCAAGTCCAACTCTTCACCCGAATACCAGGAGTCCCGCCAAAATCTAGTGAGCAAGTTCAACCCCAGCTCAGCGTCTTCTGCTCCAGTGTCTTCTGGTTCTCCTTCCAAGGATTCTTTTCCTGGGCCACCTGCGCCACCTAAACCTGGCAAGCTGAACCTGGCCAACCTACCACTAGCATTGCAGAACAAAGTGGGTCAAAACCAGCAGCCTACCACACATATTCCCTGCCATGACCCAACTGAGAATAACAGCTTTCCTCCTCCTCCTCCTCCACATGTATCAGATCTCCCTCCTCCACCGCCCTTACCAGGCACCCCAAAAGTTGCTGTGGTGAACCCCCAGCCCCAGCCTACATGGAGCAAAAACTCTCTGAAGAAGACAGCACCTCCTATGTCACTGCGGCGCAACAATACAACTCCAGAGCCGCCACCACTATCCCCACCTCTGCAGGGAGGGCCCGCACCTCCAACCTCTCCAAAGGGAAGCACTCAGCCAAACTTTCTAGAGGACTTGAACCAGACTCTGAGGCGCAAGTCTTTGCGAAACTCTGCAGCCAAGTTGGACCCTGTGGCCACCATGGATGACATGGCACTGCCTCCACCTCCTCCAGAGCTTCTTGACCAGCAGAGACATAGTGGGAATGGGTATATGTCCAACAACATCTCTGGCTATGCAACAATAAGGCGAGGCCCACCTCCTGCCCCACCCAAACGGGACCACAGCACCAAACTGACAAACTGACAGTACTGGAATGTCCTTTGATGCTCCTTATTGAATGCTCATATAGGGATTATGGATAAATAGCAATCAGTGTAACTGGCTTTTAAACAATATTTGACTTTGGGAACGAGCGATCAAAATTACTCTCAGCTTTAATATGCATTGACGCACTCAGTATATTTACTGAATTTACTCAGTAAATTCAGTTTCAAACTATGACATGAAGGAAATCTCTGCAACATACTGGTACTGCATGGACATAAGGGCAAAATTATATGAAGCATACAAAAGCTGGTTTGTCTTTGAGTGGTTGAATGTCAGGAATTATAGGGAAATCACAGGAAGGATGAATTTTGCCTTTGTTTTTTATATGAATTTATTTAAATATATGAAGACATTTTTTATTTTAGGATGTTGTTGTTAAGGGTTGACGATGATTGTTTGAGAGAGTAGTAAATGTTAAGTGTTTTTGTACCGAGAGTCTTTGGCTGGCCTGGCACTTCCCATTTACCTGCAAGAGTGAATGGTATACTGGTGAATGTGCTTAGCATTCTTTAGGCGTGCTTGGGAATTTTCAAGTATGGTTGTGGAACCTCTCTCAGTGATATTAAGTAGCATTTTTCTCAGAAAACAGTGCATAAGATGATTCATTCTATTTAAATCTAGGTAACAGTTGAGACAAATTCTTGGGGAAAAGATTTGGGAAATATTTAGTAAGGGACATTTCATCAAAATAAGCCTGTCACATAAATGAAGAGAAATGAAGAGACTTGTCATGATTGCTTACAGAATTCTGTGAGATTTTGGAATGTGTTGAACCTGTCTGACTTATCTACACAATTCACATCAATTCAGTATTTTACTGTACAATATTGCCTGCTTTAATTGTCTGGTTCTGGTCATGCCGTCCTATGCCAAGCATTCAGGCATTCTGGTAACAGTTGTTCATATATCATGGACTTCAAGTGGCTTGGTGTGTTTAGCTCATGTCCTCTGACTTGGGAACAATGTCCTAC
Source organism: Pangasius sanitwongsei (assembly GCA_037576675.1). Lineage (NCBI taxonomy): Eukaryota > Metazoa > Chordata > Actinopteri > Siluriformes > Pangasiidae > Pangasius > Pangasius sanitwongsei. The sequence goes on from CM075028.1 coordinate 11,103,014, forward strand.
CTGATGGTTACTTATGGTCTCCTCCTTTAGCAGGGAGGAGTCAATGAACAGTCCTTCTTGTATAGGCATGTCAGAATTGTTTTAATATTTTGGTTAAATTACCAGTGGGATTTTTTTCAACAGTCTTTATTACAGTTTCCTTACTGAAATAATGACGATCAGAACTGGTTAACAACATAAAATCAGACCACACAATAGCTGTAACTGGGCGGCAAAATGCAAAATGACCATGCCATATATGTATAAACATGTGTATTACCTTACAGAACCATGTATTCCCCTTGGAAGGACATCTGTGTTTTTGATGACTGAATATTCAACAATATCATGTTTCTTTTTAAGGTTTTTTGATGATGTAAACATTAAATTATTAAAGTTAATTATCCAGTCTTAAACCATGGGAGCATTATAAATTCTTGTCTTTTAATGTCAGTGTCTAATGGTATTGAATGGGGCAATGGAATGTCACAGTATAAATGTTTTCATACCTTAGAATGCTTGTATGGCTCTATTAAACAGATCTGGGAATAGAGCTTTGGGGATAAAGGTGGTTTAGAACGCATTAAAAGAAAGTTCAGCAGGTAAAATGCTGCTATAGTTAACAGTTAGCATCACTTTGCTACGTACAGGCGCTGATCCCCATTTAATAGTGTTTTTTGTGGAAATTTAAAGGTCTTATTGATGTGTGTATTTGAGCCGAGGATGAGGAGAGCATGTATAAGTGTGCATACAAGTGATACAGCCTAACCTTTACAGAATCTGCTAGAACCAATGGCAATAGCAAGATGATGCTGTTTATTTTAATATTTGTCAAAGAGGAAGCCCACAATGTGGACAGGTTATGTCACTGAAATTTTTATAGCATAAATTTTTAACAAAATATTTTTAAGTAATCTTCTTGTATGTTATATACCACCCCCAGAACTTTGTAGCCCCTGCACCTACACAAAATCACTTAAATCTCCAGAGTCTGTATACATATATTCCTCATGTTTTACTGTTAAAAATAGAAGGCTGTGGTTATTCCAGATGGTTGCTCAAATAATCTTCATGAACACCACGGCGCCCAGGAGCTACATCAGAGCTTGGAGTTGCAGTCGAAGGTACAGGGTCTGTAACAAATGTTAAAAATATAATAATAATTAAGTGTATTATGAAGTACTATGTAGGTTAAGGAGCCAGTTTGTGTTTTTCGGATGTATTCTCTCTAAATTCTAGATATCTTGTTCTGGTTAATGCTGGTTATCATACCTGTTTGTTTTTTCTTTTTCATTTTAGAAAGGTCCACAGATCTTACTGTGCATGTATAGTATCCACTTTATCATTTATGAAAGTTAACATTAGAGCATGCTGCACCAAACGCTCCAGGGAAAGCGTGTATTTCTACACGACCTCCTCAACAGGTGCATATAGTAGTGTGACACAGAGAACCGCCAGTGCTCTTGCAAATCTCACATCAGAATATGGATAATCAAGTGATATAATAAAATGTCTCAACATCTATATAACAAAGTCAAAGTAGAGTTACTTTTAAATCCTCAAATTAAGCCTTTAGTATGTACTGTATGTTACATACTGTATATTAGAACTAATCCAGTGGGCACAAAATGTGTCTTTATAAATTTACTTACCTCTACGAGCAAGGCGATTTAGATCATAGTGCCACCCGGTCCATACCTGAAACCACACATTTTCATGTTTATTTAACTTGAATTCTCAGTTGGCCACCCAGTCTTTTATGAGTATTCATATTTACCCTGGACCTGAGAGGACAACATGCTCCTGTGTTTGGTGTAAGGCTTCACAGGGCTTATAGATCTCTCATATACAGTCTATCAATACAGTCTTTCTCACTTCTAACTCACCTCTTCACTGGACTCGGAGCTAGAACTTTGTGCAGGGCTGCATTTGAAGGAGACTATATTAGTGAGTCTCTCAGTCAAACGTGTTCGGATGTGGCAGCCTGCCTCCAACTGGACACAGCAGAAGGGATGAAGAGAAAGAGGACAAAGATTGGGTTGAAATCAAGGGGTGGGAGGAAAATGAAAGCTGTGAGTTTGTGGTGGGTTTGTTTTTTGAAAATTGTTATGCAAGAGCAAAGTAAACTAGGCTAAAACTTTTGTTCTTTCATGGAATGTGTCGTTACAAACTTTCAGTTTCTTTGAATTTGCTTGGACAGGCTCTGTTGGCATGGCACCAAATAGAGGTCAACTACGTGAAGAGTTCAGAGCATTTTCCTCACTCACCATTTCACAACTACAAGGTCTGACCCTTTGCAAAATGTTAACCTTTTGAAATCTCTTCACTTTTCTTCTAAAAATGGCTAGTCTAATATACAACACATATATACTGATTCACACATTTTGGCTCATGATTTGGCTTAAACTCAGAAATGTGCATATTGTAATCTGCTAAATCACTGTACACAAGTAAATGCGTATGTAATCACTGAATGTTGCATTCTGTCGTCTGAGCATTATACAAAACATTATCAAAAATTTAGGATTAGCTTTTGAAACTTGCCCACAGACTTTAAGGACGGTCCAGTATGCAGACTGCAGAATAGTTTCCAGGTCATTAATCCCATATTTGAATTCAAAGCCCTGCACCTAATTACTGAATAAGACCCAGAGCTCAAAAGTAGTCCTGTCAAGTCAAATTATAAGCATTTAATATTCCCATCAGGAATCCCATTCCCATTTTGTCCACTGCTAACCAGCCAGCAGTTTATTTATTGACCTAAAGAGATCCTCTCAGAGATTCTGTTATGTCTGCTCATGTCAGCTAGCTGGCTAGTTAGCAGTGGACATTCTTAGCATTTTATGAATGACTTAAGCTAACCTGACAGAAATCATAAGTCATTCTGCTAAATGCTCAGAATTGTCACTGCTAATACTAGCCAGCTACAACATACTAGCAGGCTTACCTGACAGTAATCTTATGTTAGCTAACTGGCTAAAAAGATCTGTGGAAAAAGAATTTGTATAAATGAATGCCAGTAAGTTCTACTTTTAAGATCTTCACGTATAAACTGAAACACTAGTTTTCTGTGAACTGCATTCTGCAGACAAAAAACTCAATTATGACAAATATAAACAGAAGGCACCAAGTTATGCGCCTCTTAAGACTTATCTGAGTTCAGTTTTACTGTTCTTCTCACAATAGTCCAGGTAAGAATCCGACTCAAAAGAGCTGGACCAAGATCAGCAAACAAATTTGTGCTTACCACAAAGAAGCCTCTACGGTAGGCGCAGCCCTGAGGGTCAATCCCAGAGCCCTTCCGACATTCCGTCTCCCTTATCCCAAATTTCAGCATCATATCATACATGTTTGTCCCCAATGGTACAACCTGGAGCAATGCACAGGAGAAAAACCTTGGATTATATGCAGTATTCTTGACACACACACTTCAAGTCTAAGGGCAGTTCAGCTATTCTTCAGTCAAAGGTGTTTGTAAAATATACTCTTAATCTGCATAAATTGGGCTTTTAGACAGTGGATTACTTTTTCAAGCAGAAGAATTTGTGTTTATTCATTACTACAAATTCATTCATTATTCATATTTAACTGTAGTTCTGTATTGCGCCAGTGTTTTGAAAACTTTGGTAATTAGAGAGGTTGAAGGATTAGAGGATGAAGAGAATGAAGGTCTCTGGATAAAATGGTTTGACTGAAGTGTCACTGCAAGCATCCTGATAAAAATAAATGAGCAATTCCACCTACTCTTGTGACTGTAGCCTTGGACACCCTGTAGAGGTGAGGCCGGGCATAACGAGCGTTGATCTCATCCAGGGCCATCCGCAGCGCCTCATCTGCTTTAGAACTCAGTTCAAATAGAGGGAGGCCTGTTGGATGAAGGTAATACCTGTTTTTAAATCGGTCATCAAGTTTGCAAAGTCTAGGTAAATTGTATTATCTGAACTATCAGAAGTTTGAATGTCCAAATGTCATGAAACTGTAAAGAGCGTAAACCATATAAATACAATTATATAATCCCAGACGATAAACTCGTTGCCAGTACAGAATGATCAGAAAGAACAGTTGATGGCATTAGTATTTTTTGAAGTTCTCATATTTCTCATATTGTCTTCTTCTGTTTTCCTTAGTGCCTTTAAATGGCTGGCCTTCGTTTCAGGTTAGCAGGAGGGGAAACAAAACGCTGGATGTCTGCTTTTTGTACCACTTGCTGAAAACTACAAGCAATGTTGTACTGTTCTCACTGGTTTGATTTGATTTGTACTCAGCTTATTAGACATAAACTATGCCTGCTGACAAAATGGTCTATATCAGAGCCAAAGTTTAATTGATTGATTGATCTAGTGTTGGACCTGGATGAATTTACCAGCATTTGTATTGGAAATGTTGCTCTATCTTTATATACTGTACATTATTTGTATCTCAGAGTGAATGAGCTGATTCAGGGTCAGCTCCCCCATGTTCATTCAGATCATCCATGAATATGAAGCATAAAAATCAATGGTAATGTAGTATTATGAAGTAATATAATAAAATGCATACACATGACTCACCTAAACCTCCCAGGCACTGGAGAAACAGCACGAGCAGAACGCAGCACCTCATCTTCATCTGTCAATCAAACTGGAGTTCGTGGCCAGCAGCACCTGCCGCTACCCTTAAATCCCCACAGCCCTCCTCCGGCTGTGTTCTATTTCACGAAAGTTCAGCCCTATTTCACTTCCCCTAACCACTCCCCTCATGACGAGCCATATCGATTCATATAACAACATTTAATTTGTTACTTTTTTGTGTTTCATTTCAAACTCAACCCTGCTTCCTTTCTCTTGCCTAGTCTCCCTAGGAGGAGGGAATAGGGAGCTTATTTTTTTTTGGGATCAGACCTCTGTCTTTCTCCCTGTATCCTCCTTTCCCGGTATGCCACTCTGTTTTACTTGGCCTCTCTCTTCTGTCTAGTCAGATAGATCAGGATCCATACTTCCAGGAACAGGCCTTCACTGTGCTAGTCTTATCACTAAACACAGCTCTGATCTAGGATCAGTTCTACCCTTTTATCTCCATTAGAAAAAGCATGTGACCATGGACGCACAAAACGAAAGGTTTATCCAACTGTGTGAGGGCTGAGCTAACTGTAATGGATTAGGTAAATACAGCCAGTACTTGGTAGATCAGTTAATTTAAGATGTGAGGTAACATTATTATGTAACTGGACTATTGGGAATTATTGTGTAACATGAATGATAGGAATGAGTGTTGTGTAACAGGAATAATATATAATTCTGTTGTCTAAAGTGGCAAAGAACTGTATGAAATATCTACAACATGTTCATAAGTCATTTATAGATAGTACAGCATTTAATACAGTAGCGCTTTTTCCTTGTAAGAGTATTTAAATTATATAGTTCCCATCTATAAGATCATTATTACTTTGTTAATATACATGTGTGATGGTGTTGAAAAACCCACTGGATGTTGCTGTGGCTGAATGTTAGCAAAAAAATCTGATTTTAAATAGTTTTTTTTTTTTCCATAACACTGACACCTCAACTGTTAGAAAGAATAAAAATATTTCACCAAAATGACATGGAAATTATTTATTTAGGCTACTTTCCTACCTTGCCTAGGCTATCGTTCTGCAAAGATCATGCATAAGAGGCCACTTTAACAAATGCCTTGGTAAAACCAATCAGTCTGCCTAAAGATGTCTAAAACCTTATTAGCTACATATGATTTTCTCACATAGTGAATGCAGAACTACTTTTGTAAGTTTGTCAGTTTATAATCAGATACCAGGGGTCAGAATGCCAGATGCACCTGTGCCACAATTGGAATCGATTCAAATTTTCTCCCTTTTTACTTTTTGAGGTAACCAGCCTTTAAAACACTTTTAACTTGTGGTTGAGATACATACAAAAGAGAAACACATTTTCTAGAACTTTCAAGAGAGCATGTAGTTTTCAAAACTATATAGTAGAAAATGCCACCAACCGAAGTGTTTTCCCAGGCCACCACACATATAACACCACAGGCTATACAAAAGGTAGGTATGGCATCCCCTATGGGTCTGTTCTGGGTCCTTTACTCTTCTCTCCTGTGTTGCATTTGTCATCAGCATGGCATCGATTTTCATTATGCTGATGATAGTATAAGTGTACAACTGTATATATACTTGCTCAAGGGCCCAACAGTGGCAGTGCTGAGACTCACGACCTTCCAATCTATATATATATATATATAATATACCAATATATATATAATGATTGGAAGGTCGTGAGTCTCAGTACTGCCACTGTTGGGCCCTTGAGCAAGGCCCTTAACCATCAACTGCTCATTTGTATAAATGAGATAAAATATAAGTCGCTCTGGGTATCATTCACTTTCATCCTTTTTACTCCTTTATCTTTAAAAAAAAAAGATTTACATTTTTTTATATCTATTTTTTGTTTCAGACTTTATCAATTTAATTAATATTGTCTGTCTTTTTCTTTTTAGTTTTGTTTATTTCTTTATCATCATATTTGCTTTGACTATGTCTTCCTGTTTTATTTATGCTTGCCTTTTGTATTATTTCTTTGTGAAGTGACTGAATTTTAAGATGGCAAGTTGGCTTCAGATATTCTACTTTAATGTCACTGCATGCAGATCATAGTTAACTAAAACATTAAGCTGATAAAAACACTGAAATCACATAACAGGTTAAAATTTAATTATAAAGCCAACAACTAGACAAGTAAAATAAACAGCAAAACTATTAAATATCTCAAACATTAACCAACAAAAATTAAATGCTAACACTAAACTGAATATATAAAATTTATTAACTAATTTTTAAAATTCAATGCTATAAGTTTTCTGTACAAGCATTATGAATATTTAATAAGAATGCATGCACCATAAATATTTTACATCTTTAAGAAGGTATCTGAAACAGTCTTCCTAATTCTAGTCCTGTTTAAAGCTAGACAAATGACACAACACCCAAAAGGCAGATTTTCCTCAAACCATTTATTGTGAGTATTCTGATAAATAAGATTTTTTAACCAACGTAATACATATTTTTCCTCACTTTGTCCCAAAAATATTTATTACCACAAGTCTTTAAATAAAAAAAAGTTGAAAATGCATATTCACTATCACACAAGTTGTCTAACTTAAGAGAAAAGCAGACGTTTTGGAAAGACAGCCTCTGACCCAGGCAGAAATGAGACAAAACAAAATAAGACAAAGATAAACGTGAAGATGCAAAGTGTGAGAAACAGCAGTGGACAGGACTGTGTTTTGAAATAAACTAAACAGTCGGTTTGTTTGTTTGCAATGTGCTCACTGGACTCTAGTCATTTCAGCTTCACCATGCCAAGCGTGCTGACAAAATTTCTCTTTTACAGCTGATTTGAGGGCAGTTTTGATTTTTTTTTTTTTTTTTACCCTCTCTTATTTGAGGTCAGTCTTGGATCAGTTGAGAACTGATCAAATGAAAGCAGCTTATCTTTTAGGGTCAAGTTACGAAATAGGGTTTGCAAGCTAGGTAGGTCAAGCCCAATGCTACATTAAATTGAAGCATTTTTGTAGCATTTTAACTCTTTCAGCTGAAAACACCACTCTTCTTAACCACAGTGCATCTCAATTTTCTAAAGACCTGAAAAACAAAAGAAATGTCCATGTGGATTTTACATGTATGGGAATGTTCTGCAGCACAGGTGGGGCGATTCACAGGGGATGGGGAACGCTCATGAACATGTCTGCACTATGCACAACAGTCTTTTAACAGTCAGTCAGTCGTAATGAGCTCTGAATGAGACAGGGAACATCCTCCATCTTCCCTAAACTTCATCGCTCCAATGTACCCATCAGAGGCTCCATGGCTGCCAAGAAGGATGCCTCAAACTCCTGAACAGAGAAGCGTCTGACAGACTGACGTGCCCGACGCCGGATCTCGAGTCGTGCTGCGGGCGTCATGGTGAGGATTCGCTCCATGGCATCAGCGTAGTTTTCTTCATCATCAGCCAGGAAACCTGTGACGCCACCATCATATGGCACCACAATGTCCAGCTTAGGACCACCAGACCTGTGGGCCAGGATAACTGTCCCAGCAGCCATGCACTCAACCACACCTGAGGGAGAGAAAGAAAGCAGAGGAATGTTTGGTGTGGTTCACTCAGAGGCGAGCATGGCTATAAAAACTCTAAAAGGGGGTCAAAGGTAAAGAGCATTCAGAGTACATGTCTTTATTTTCCCAAACCAAGGTATTCTACTGCAGCACATTCACTGGCACTTATGTAAATAAGAACAAGTATTGCAGGTCAATAATAAACAGAGAAAGATAACCAAAGAAACTAAATGCCCACCAGCTTAATTTACTATTTACGGTTTACTTATTCAGAATCTAAACTATATTTATAAACTTGGCATACATCGCAAATGATCATTTGTAATCATATAAACATTAATCTACATAAATATCACTTAAACTCACTGAGCACTTTATTAGGAACACTAGACTAATACCAGGTAGAGCCTCCCTTTGCTCTCAAAACAGCCTTAATTCTTCATGGCATGGATTCCACAAGATGTCGGAAACATTTCTTTGAGATTCTGGTGACTGCATCATGCAATGCCTGTAGATTTTTCAGATGCACTTTCATTCTGCGAATCTCCCTACCACATCCTAAAGGTGTTCTATTGGATTCAGATCCGGTCACTGGGAAGGCCACTGAAGAACACTGAACTCATTGTGATGTTCATGAAACCAGATTGAGATGAATTTTGCTTTTTGACATGGTGCATTATCATGCTGGGAGTAGTCATTAGAAGGTGGGTAAATTGTGGCCATGAAGGGATGCACATGGTCAGCAACAATACTCAGATAGGCTGTGGCATTCAAGTGATGATTGATTGGTATTAATGGGCCCAAAGTGTGCCAAGAAAACTTTCCCCACACCATAACACCACCTCCACCAGCCTGGACTGTTGACACATGGCAGATTGGGTCCATGGATTCATGCTGTTGGTGCCAAATTCTGACCCTACCATTTGTGTGCCTCAGAAAAAATCGAGATTCATCAGACCAGGCTATGTTTTTCCAGTCTTCAACTGTCCAGTTTTGGTGAGCCTGTGCCCACTGCAGCCTCAGCTTTCTGTTCTTGGCTGACAGAATTGGAACCAAACGTGGTATTCTGCTGTTGTAGCCCATCTGCCTCAGCATGTTGTGCATTCTGAGATGCTTTTCTGCTCCCCACAATTGTACAGAGTGCTCATCTGAGTTTCTGTAGCCTTTCTGTCAGCTCAGGCCATTCTTCGTTGACACCTCTCTCTAGAGTAAACTCTAGAGTCTGTTGTGTGTGTGGAAATCCCAGGAGATCAGCAGTTATAGAAATACTCAAACCAGCCTGCCTGGCACTAACAATCATGCTACAGTCAAAATCACTGAGATCACATTTTCTCCATTCTGAAACTGCTGGACATATCTACATGAGTATCTACAGGTGTTCCTAATAAAGTGCTCTGTGAGTGTATACATGTATGTTATCTGTTTATTAAAAGAACAGAACAAAACATTTAAATTGTGAGCGGGCCATTGTTGTCATATTTGCTTTTGGATTGTTAATGTTTGCCAATATGGCGGGACCCATGCTGATTTGCGGTTAACTGAAAACACAGTGTAATTACAGTTGTACAGTCTTTTCATAGTATTTACCAACATATCTGAGGAAAATGTTGATATTTCCAGTCATTCTCTGTCATTTCCACTGTCACAGTGCCTTTACTTTGCCCATATAAAAGACTTAGCAATGTTTTAGCTAGCAAATTGTCAGCTTCTGTTATATGTATAATCTAGCATCAGTTTCTGAGTCTAATAATGCTATTAATTTGATCCCAGATCAGGAGTCTACCTCTGATAGACAACCCCCAAATACAAGAATTCTCAGAATTGTTTTGTTCTCACCAATGCCAAAATGTTCGTTCCACATGGTGTGCAGGCCGATCGTAGCATCCACTAACTCCTTCTTCAGCTCCTCAAATGGGATGTTCAGCTTAAACTCCATCCTATCGGCCACGCCCAGCTCCTGGCACAGCCCCCTCAGCATCAGCACCCTATCCTCATCTTCCTGGTTCCGGCATCCACCAATCAGCACCAGCTTCACCAGCTCCCTCCTGCCACCCTCCTCCCCACGCCTGTCCAGAAGTTTCCGGAAGGCTCTGACCTGCAGCCGGTGGTCCTTCTCTGGTCGAAACTGGGCCACTGATACTATGGAGTGGCACTTCCTGTCTCCGTCTTTGTCCTCATCTTCCTCCAGGGGGATATCAAGGAAGGTCTGGACGTCGCAGGGTGGGTAGACAACACTGGTGCGGTTCGGGGCACGCCACAGTGCCAGGATGTGACCCAGTGTCCAGGTGGAGTTGACCATGATCACGTCACTGCAGGAGCCGGCGAGCCCGTACAGCAGGGCAAAGGCGCAGTAATACACCACCTTAATGGCACTCAGAATAGGGTTATTAGAGATGTAGTCTGCGTTGTTGAACCTACAGATGGAAAAAAATGTATATAATATATATAATTAAAACAGGACTGATCAGGTTATGATTAGATTTTGCTTTTCTTTTCCTCACTGTTTATCAAGGCTGTAGTTCTGTTCGAACGGGTACCTGGGGTTTCTGTCACGAACCACTGACAGCATATCTGTGCTGATAGTGGGGTAGTGCACATAGCTTGCCACTCTGCATCCACCCAGGTAACGGAAGATGGGCAGCGTGAAGGCGTAGCCCATGGAGTCAATGTAGAGATCAGGCGTAAAGGCCGTGAGCGCCTCCCAGCCCAGGAAAAGTGAGCCGATGCTCTGACCCAGCAGGGTGAAGTGGGGGTAAAGACTGGCCTCCACCAACAGCCGATGTTTCAGGAAGATAAAGCGGACTGGACGTGGTAGGCGGATGTTAAAGCGGCGACGAGCGCCATCCACAATCTGCTCACCCGTAACACCCTGATCGCCTGTGTAAATAACGAAATCCACATCCGTGTACCTGTGGTAAAGCAAGAAGATACGATACGGAGCTAAATAACTCAATCCGGGGATATATGATTATCATAACAATGATATGTTATATTGGGTTTTACACTTTAATCAAAATGAAGCCTCACAGCTCTAGAGCAAAGCTTAAAAAAGCAAACCAGCACCAATCATGTCTTGGCTGATTACCATATTTGGGGTAAAAGGGGAAAATTGTGCAGGTTTTTGGCTGAACTATCTTTTCTATTCCAGGGTAAGTATAGGTCTACTGTAGGTCAATGTCTCTAAAGCAACTCAACAGTCTAGACTTACTGATCTAGTATCAGTTCTTCCTGTACACAATACAGTCTTTACCAGTATACACAGAATAAAACCTGAGCCTAGATCAGCACTGTGCTTAGAAACCCTTTATGGATTTGTCCTTGAAGTAATATTTGCTTTGCGTCTTGTCTCAATACTATACTCCAACATACGATTCCAAGTATTACTGAAAGGGTAAACAGCCAGTCCAAGTCCAGCCATAGATTTTACTAACACTTAACCTATAGAGCTAGTTAGTGATTCACAAATACAGCTAGTTATAGATTGATATAAACTTGCTCTATATCTTGGTTGCACAATTCCAGTCCTGGAGGACTAACAGTCATTTTCATGCACAAATAACCTAAACCCGGTAGTGAACTAGTGAATTGATTCACTGGCCCTTGAGGCCTGTATACTTTTATCCAAATCAACTCATAAAATGTTAGTAAAATGGCCCTAAGACCATTTACTCAAGCATCTATCAGAGGCACTCACTCTCTGAGGGTCTATCACTGAGATGTGTAGCAGGCAAAGCACACTGCTATTGGTGTTTATAGCCTTAATGCCTATTATAATAGATTTCAGACTGCAGTTTTTAATCTGGTACATACCTGTTCTGCAGGGCTCTAATGGCACACCAGAGCACTCTCTCTCCTCCACCTCCTGCATTACAATACGGGTGGAAGAAGGCGACAGCGGGTCGTACATGTTGAGCTCGGCGCGCTTTCCTGCTGGACTGAAGCCAAGTGCGAATCCCCGCGACGAACAGGAAAAGCACTCCCGTCAGGAGGAGACACAGGTAGAAGCATGGCAAGAGCAGTGACCACAACAATCTGCATCAAGCACACAGCGGGGAAGGAATGAGTCTGGCTTACAATCAGTGGCAGCACAATAAAACCTGTGCTTAAATAAAATATCCACTAAGACAAAAACAAACTCATAGTTCGAAGTCCAAATGAGGAGAGCATTGTAGGAATATCATTAAAATGACTACACATTGCAAGAGTAGATCTTTTGCCAAAAAAAGATATATCATGCAAATAGAGTTCACTGCTATTCACTTTGAGAACAGGATCACAAGCAGTGCTGCAAAGTAACATTTTGGTCTCTCAAAGTGTCATTTTCTCTCCATTTTGGCTTAACCAGGATCCTAAAACTCTACCAACCACAAGTATAGCATTACAGAACTTATATTCATTCAGAGGCTTAGCTTGTATAGCAAGCAAAGCAGACTGTTTCAAATGCTAAATGTAAGAATCCCCTCAGAACCTCAAATGGACAATGTGCCACGACACTGGTATAACCTAATGGCAATGAAAGCTGGTCAGGAAGGTTGGCCCCAGGCACTTTTGAGCAAGACCTCCGTGGTCTCTAGAATGAGCTGGGATTATTGCTGGAAATATGCCACTTTTAAGGAACTAATAGTACAAGTTATGACTACAGGTGCCAAGGCGAATTCACAAAAGTTGCTTTAAAGTGACGTTTCAGTGGAAAAGGATGTCTCGTATGGTAATTATGTTTGTTCTTGATTCCTCCTGTCCTCATTTTCTTTCTTTGCATCCTTTCCTTGTGTCCTTAGAGGAAAGAGCTAAGAAGCGAGGAAGGAAAGGTGAAGTAAGGAAAGGAATTTAAGGAAAGAGTAGCAGCCTGGGTTTGGTGGCTTGGGTTCCAGGTGCTTTATTGGTCTTTATTGCTCATGTGCAGCCTCTTTTCCATAGATACTAACCTGAAATGCTGGCTTGCCCTTCAGATCAGATTATCCATGTTTGATCCAATCTACTGACACATTTCATGTCATGACTGACAACACTCAGAAGATTCACCATAGGACATAAATGATCTCTAAGCCCATGATGGTTTCCATCATTTCTCAGCTGAAGCTTGCGGGTAAGTGTCAGATTGGGTTTTGTTATCGTGTAAATCTCTGTCTTCTGCACAAATGGCTGACTTCAGTGCATTCAACACACCACGCACACTTCATTTTCTAACACATAAAGCATTACTTCTAACACCTATGCACGACACATTTTGTTTACAAAAATATCGAACAGGGTTTAAAATACCAAAACCTAAACTATTTCATTCATTATACAGTGAGAGAACGAACAAACAGCTAGGTTAATTTAGATAAAAACTAGATATATCATTCTGTCTTTCCTGGGCATACACAACAAATTAAACACTAATTGTTTTATATATAAATACCTCCGTATTTAAAATTTAAAACAGTCATTACCTTATTAAATCGCACAAACAGATGGACAAGTGATCGTGCCCAGACATCCTCGCAAGAAATGACAACACAACATTTACACTTCCGGATTCGCTTCCGGGTTGCGCTCTTCTTCTACGCTTGATTTTAATGGTCTGTGAGAATCTGAACCTGAACTGTGCATTAGCGCCGCCTGCTGAGCGGGAATGAGAACACGTAATGACATGAAAATTATACATGAAAATGACTTCATGAAGATGAGAATTTAGCTTATATAGTTCTTTTCTTGGGAAGAAAGATCAAAAATAGTTAAAATATATATTTGTGGAAACACATTATATGGACAATAAGAAGAAATAAGCTTATGTCCAAAAAAATCCTCATTACTCAGTTAACTCATTGTGTTCATTTGTGTCCTGCTGTAGTTATGAATCCAACAGTAAGAGTGAATTTAACACAGAGGACTGTGCATATATTGGTATATTTAAATATATACATATGTGTGGAATGTTTTTCTCTGAGGGAGGACAGCAAAAGTTTAACTAGTAAAGTCAACATGTCCAGATCAATACTGCTCACTGTCTCACTACTGCACAAGTGTGTTATAAGCCAACAGACCAAAGATGAGACCTCTGCTTTTATTAGCTGTTTTAATATGCTTTCATTGCATTCTGAGAAAATGTGTTTGCACATCAGAACAGTAAGTACACTTTTTCACACTTTGCTGCTCCTTTCAGCATGCTGCATTTGTCTATACCTGTTTTCTAAACCTGGTCAGTCTTATTCAGTCCTGTAGATCATACTGAAAACTGAGACTAAACCGATCATGTGTGGTTTTGCCGAAAGCTTTGCTTGTAGAAATCAGCCCAGAAAGTTGTCGTTAATGATGTGAAAGAGACGAGAGCATGTGCATTTGTGGCAAGGTGTTTAACGGGCAAAGTTCATATCGGAAAGGATTTCACGGTTACACAAACTACTCCTCTAACCAAATGTGTTATGTATATGAATGCCTCAGTCGTTACGTCACAGATCTTTATGCAAAAACATTTTGATCCTAATTCCATGTTTTTTCTCTTCTTCTATAAACCAGAGACAAAGTTCTGTACATCATTGCTACAACACAGGAGCAAGTGAGCCTACTGCAGAACATATCCAGCCATAATGAGGCATGTACTGCACACACACACACACACACACACACACACAAATATACAAGCTGAGAGTATTTACTTTTCTGTACATTTAGCCCCTTAAAGTATAGGTGTAAAGTATAAACCATTTGGGGACTTGCTGTTATAGGAAAAGAATGAACAATAGGGTGTTGTGATACAAAGCACAGCTACTGGTATTTTGCTATTTTCCAATAAGATCACATCCTAAACATCTTGAAGTGTTTTATTCCTCTTATACCACAGCAATTTTCCAACTATCTTTAATAAAAAGAAACGTATTTCCTATTTATTAAAGAATGACACATCATACCTTTTACCATTTATTCTTACTATTAATGTTGTTGAATATCTGAGAAACAAGTTAGTTCCTGTTATTACTTATGTTATAACAACTTCTTTCTGTGGAAGTGAATAAGACAAAAAAATGTACTACAAAAGCATCACTCTGAGTATGTAAAATTCAGTATCAGTATCCGTAATGCAACGGCGTCCATCCGAGCCTTAATCCAGTGTACTGCACTGCGTTTTAAACTTCTAATCCATGGAAAGCAATGTGCTTTTGCCTTGAATTGTATGTTATACAATTTCTGTGTTGTTAACATGGGTTTACTGTGTAATTCTGAGTTATTGCTGTGGATCAGACGGTGCTGTGGCAGCCGGCGTCTCCCAGTCACATCGCAGTGAAAACACCTGTCCATCTGTACATCCAATCCAGCAGCATTACACGAGTCACTGAGCTGCTACAAACACATCGATTCTACTTCAGGTATAGCAGCTTTCATTTTTTAGGAAATACTCCTGAGTTGTTTTCTAATGTAACTCACTGTGAATATTAGTGACTGAGGATTAGGTCTGATCTCATAGTGTCTGCTCATAGCTTTGCACTTGCAATACAAAAGGTGACATGATGACACAAATGCTGCAAGACTGTGAACCGAATCTCAGACATGTTGTGGTTTGTGCAGAGTTCTGCTGGATAACACGAAGGATCTGATCCAGGAACAGATCCGAAACGACACGACAGATCCCAAGAGCGGGGACATGACTCATGATAGATATCACTCTTTAGAGGATGTAAATCAAGCATTACACACATTAACATCAGAAGGAAAGAAAGTATTATTCAGTTTAATCTTGTGAGATTTGTGTTTATTTTGATCATTTCATGTTTTATCCAGATTTATCATTTGGTCAATAAAACAAGCCAAGAGCATCCCGACATGACCAAACTCATTCTGATTGGCTCGTCGTTCGAGAAAAATCCACTTTATGTCTTGAAGGTAAATTTTGTTGGTTAATTTCTCATTCCTTTAAGGAAATACGACTAAAATAAGACTTCCAACATAAGCATGGTTCATCTTTTTCGTGTTTTATTACCAATAAATATTTTAGATTAAGTGCTCCTTTAAACTCTAGCTGGTTTTTATAAATCCAGTTGAGCAAAGAATCAAATTTCTAGATGTTCCTCTGTGTTGTAGCTGTCAGGAAGACGTGGCCCAGTGGATAAAGCCATGTGGATGGATTGTGGGATTCATGCCAGAGAGTGGATCTCTCCTGCTTTTTGCCTTTGGTTCATCAAATTTGTAAGATTTATCTAGCTTTTTTCTAGGAACGAATTCTAGCAGAATATTATTTTTAACATGGTTCTTTAACACACTTTTCTTGACGTCCCTTTATCAAAGCAAATGCTAAATAATGTAGCTAAAACACATTTCTTCACTTTGCTAATAAGCTTGCTACCTCGTTAGCTATCTTGCTAGAATCAAATTTTCAGTAACAGAGCAAAGGTTATTGCACTCTTGCTTCCTCAGACATTAGCACTTAAATGGTTCAGTGTCTTATTTTATGTGGAAATGGTAACTTATAATTGATCATTGATAAGATATATATAAATATCTTTTAAGATTTTTTTTGTCTGATCAACTACATGTGCCTTAAGTGGAAAATTGTGTAAATAAAATTTTTCATGGCTCCCTCTCAAACAGTATTAAATCACAACTTTATTTGAAATTTGTTACTGGTAAAAATCTGATTCCTGAGATTAAACACTCACAATGGTATTTAAAACAGTGTATGTTGTACTTGTCCTTCCTCAGGCTCTTACATTTTACAAGCAAAACCCTGACATCACCACGATGCTGGACAAGATGGATATTTACATCTTACCCATCCTGAATCCTGATGGTTACAAGTACACATGGACGACGGTAAGACATTCGAGTTCTGACAGGACCTCAAGATTGTTTCGAATTTTGAAAATATGATAATATGTTTTTAATAGTAGTTTGACATCATACTGTAACAGATATTAACATTTTTTTTAAAACTAGCTCAGAAGTGGTTAGATAATCACACTATAGAATCTAACTGTAACTGAAAGTAAGACTGCATTTCTAAATATTATTTATTTGCATGTATTTATAAATCATCAGGTTAGAAACACATAATGGACAAGTACTGCATAAGCGCATTATAAATATGATATACAGTAGTTTTAAAATATGTATTTCTTTGGGCAAAATCTAGAATTCGATTTTCTTGAGGATAGTAAAAAAAAATTCTTTGTGCAACTGCTGTATCAAGAAATATACACTTCATTATAGACAAATATAACAACACTCAATCTTATTAGGCACAAATCATATAAAAAAAAACAAAGAAAAAAGAACTATAACGCAGCAAACAAGACAAAGCAATCTTAACAAGACCCGAATTAAAAAAAGATATAGGCTAAGGATATGGGCTAAGGATATGGGCTAAGAGGGTGAAAGACAAGCTCATGGTAAAGAGCAATGGCTTCACAATATGAGTGCTGCTTATAATGTGCAGGAGAAACAAGCTCCAGGTGATAGTACTCAGGGGACACAATGGAGGGAGATCTGTAACAACAATAAAACTCAAGGTGTTCAAAAAAACTAAAGAAGATATGGGAGACTTTAACATCTCAGGATGTTTCATGACATGTATATACATTTTGATGTCCAAATATACCCTGTGTTGTTGATCTAGTTAATGCTTCAGTACTATGTGTCGGATCTTACTGTACAGAACCGCATGTGGAGGAAGAACCGGTCGGTGAGGGAGGGCAGTTCATGCGTCGGAGTTGACCTGAACAGGAACTTCGATGCCAAGTGGTGCAGTGAGTGATAAACCCTGGAATTCCTACACTGTAATTCTTAATTACAGGTGTTAATAACAAACTAATGCTAGATGATATGTGATCACGTCTATTCATTACAATTGATTAGATTTGATTAGATTCAACTTTATTGTCAGAGCAGAGGAGAAGTACAAAGCCAACAAAATGCCATTAGCATCTAACCAGAAGTGCAAACAGTAAGTCGCATTAGGAGTAAAGTGTAAAGAGACAATGAGGTAGCTTGGCAGTAAAGTGCAAGTGATCTGCCAGTGGTGTGGTATCAGTAGTGCAAATGTAAAATAAGCATGAAAAAAAAAACAGTGCAAATGGCATGATGTGTGTAAATGAGTCTGGAGACATGGATTACAGTGATGAGACAGTGAACGAGGGTGCTAGTGGAATAGAGGTAGTTTTCATGGATGGATGGATGGATGGATGGATAGATAGATAGATAGATAGTTTATTAGCAGCCATGTTTGTATTTTTTGAGTAAAGGATTCTTTTAAATTCTCATGAAATGATATCTTGAAATTCACAGGTAAGAAAACTAATGACTACACAGAGACTAAACGTAAAGGAAAACTTCAGTGTTTTTCAACCTAATCTCTATTCACTGCTGCTGTAGTGCATGTGTCATTAACCCAGACTATAATTTCAA
The DNA here is from genome assembly GCA_037576675.1 of Pangasius sanitwongsei. Lineage (NCBI taxonomy): Eukaryota > Metazoa > Chordata > Actinopteri > Siluriformes > Pangasiidae > Pangasius > Pangasius sanitwongsei. The sequence goes on from CM075028.1 coordinate 11,121,477, forward strand.
CACATTTCCCTGTGTTGAGAAAAGGACATAAAACAGGATTACTCGAAACTCACTTATAATGGAAGTCTAAGGGCAGGTGCAGAATTCTGGCAATAAATGTTTGAAATATCCAAAATTAACACTACAACTGTTTCAACCTAACAATAAAGGGGTTAGGATGAATGAGATATGAGAGTCTTACAGAATTGTACAGTTTAATACTTGTCTGAAGAATAAACTTTTATTATCTTTCCTAACATCTGCCCTTAGACTTCCATTGTAAGTGAGTTTGAATTGCACTGAATTTCTCAGTACAGGGAGACAATTGAAGCTCTTGTCTGTGATAACCATACATATACTACGGATGCGGTCGAAAGAGTTTAGGTTGAAAAAGGAATACTGAAGTATTCTTAAACAATCATTAAAGAGCAAGAGCTTACACCCTCTTTTCTGGTAAATCCTTGACTCTTTTCCTCCCTAATTCTTCCATGATGAAGCGGCGGGAGCGTCCAGCAATCCCTGTTCTGATATTTACTGCGGCCAGTATCCAGAGTCCGAGCCAGAGGTGCAAGCTGTGACCAAATTCTTGCGCTCCCACAAGAACTCTGTCAAACTTTACTTCTCGATCCATTCCTACTCGCAGATGCTGCTCTTCCCGTACTCCTACACCCACGAGCAGATCCCAAACCACGCTGAGCTGGTGAGGGTTAACACCCAGGCCTTTTTACATAAATGCCTTTTTTGAAGTATTACACATGAATTAGCAAACTAATAAGTAGCTGTGTTTACAAGTGAATATTTTCATCTGTATTTCAATTGCAAATTATGGATGGATTATGGATAGTAAATGAAAAAAGTATAGAATTCCCTTGAAAATCTTTATTTATGTGTGCATACATTTTATCCCAACCAGATGTTCACATGCAGAGAGTAAAATTTAACCAATTTCCCCCATTTTCGCAAATGGAGTAGATCAGTCAAGACATGTTTGATCTGTAAAGGAGCTAACAAATAAATAACAACAACAACAACAAAAAACAACATAATATACAGTTGTGGTCAAAAGTTTATATCCCCCTTTCAGAATCTGCAAAATGTTAATTATGTTACCAAAATAAGAGGCATCATACAAAATGCATGTTATTGTTTATTTAGTGCTGACCTGAATAAGATATTTCACATAAAAGATGTTTACGTACAGTCCACAAGAGAAAATAATAGCTGAATTTATAAAAATGACCCCGTTCAAAAGTTTACACCCACTTGATTCTTAATACTGTGTTGCTACCTGAATGATCCACAGCTGTGTTTTTTTGTTTAGTGATAGTTGTTCATGAGTCCCTTGTTTGTCCTGAACAGTTAAACTGCCTGCTGTTCTTCAGAAAAATCCTTCAGATCCCACGAATTCTTTGGTTGTCCAGCATTTTTGTGTATTTGAACCCTTTCCAACAATGACTGTATGATTTTGAGATCATACAGTCATATACAGTCATAAATAATCATATACTTGCTTCCGATGACATTGTTAAACTATTGTATCTCATTGTTAAGAACATAAATCATTTGATCAGAAAATCATTTGCATAACTTCTGGTACAATTCCACATTTAAACTGTGGAAGGATGGGCTTATGGGGAGGTGTAATTATACCAATCTGAGGTACACTGTATGGCCAAAAGTATGTGGACACCTGGCCATCACATCTATATGTGCTTGTTGAAGATTTAGCTCTCATTCCAGATTTAGTCCTCACTTTGCAGTTATAATAAGCTCCACTCTTCTGGGAAGGCTTTCCACTAGATTTTGGAGCGAGGCTGTGGGGATTTGTGTTCATTCAATTACAAGAGCATTAGTGAGGTCAGGCACCGATGTCAGGTGAGGAGGTCTGGGGTGCAGTCGGCGTTCCAGTTCATCCCAAAGGTTTCTTCCACTCCAACCTTGGCAAAACATGTCTTCATGGAGCTCGCTTTGTGCACAGGGGCATTGTCATGCTGGAACAGGTTTGGGCCTCTTAGCTCCAGTGAAGGGAAACTGTAATGCTACAGCATGAATAATGGTATAATGAATAAAGTGATTCTAGTTGTCCAATATGGCCGCCTCCATAACGTTACAGTCTGTGCAGCATCACAAAAGAACTGGATGTGGTTTAAGAGATATTACAGAAAGGATGTTGGATGACATAAAATAAAAAAAAAATGAATAACTGTTTGTGAGCTACATTACAGTCATAGCTTCAGTGCAAAACTAAAGGAGCAAACATGAAACATAAAACATGTCTTGGCTCATCAACTACATTTGAGCTAAGGAGAAAATTATATACATTTATGTTTTTTTGTTTTTTTTTGCCAAACTATTCCTTTAATTTTGATGTAAAATAGACATTGGGACTTTCATTAACTTTTCACTGTGTTTGTGTGTGTGCTCCCTGGCAGTACACGCTTGTCCAGGAGGCAGCCATGAAAATACGTCGGCATTACAAAAACCATTATCGCTATGGTTCTGGAGCAAAAACAATATGTAAGCTTATTACCCATTTTAGGATATGTTCATTATGCTGAAAAAAGGCTTTGACTTTTTTTATAGTGTCCATCTATTGCATTAAAATGTTTTGCTGACATATACACCTTCCACTATCACTTCCACCATGTCACTTCCTGTTCTCTCTCTCATCAGATTTAGCTCCTGGGGGATCAGATGACTGGGCCTATGATCAAGGCATTACATACTCGTTTACCTTTGAGCTGCAAGATCTCGGGCGGTATGGCTTCCTCCTTCCTCCAAACTTGATCTCTAGTGCCTGCAATGAAGCCCTTGCAGCAGTCAAGACCATAGCTTTGCGTGTCCTAGAGAAACTTCAATGAATCAATGCTTCAGCCTTTATCCTACATATATGAGGTTCTTAACAGCTAGGATTCTCACTGGCCTCCATAGTTTCATGTTATTTCTACTCTTAACACACTCAGCTCATAATAAAGCGCATGATAAGGTGGACTGTGTGATCAAGTAGGGAAATTCTGAAACTGTGCAGTGCAGTGGTTCACCAGGAATGTGTTCCAATACTGTTTTTAATAATACACACTCACTGACTTTCCTCTGAGTGAATAAAATTAGTTGAATGAGGCTTTGCTGGCTTCGCTAATCAAGTCAGCATTGGCACAACTTTCCCAGAAGAAATTTCCTTAGTATTAGTAAGATAGTATTGAAATACAGTGACTGTTATATGTGTGATACATGGAATATGGTATAATGCTGGTACTATATAATACAAACTTTCACAATAACGGCAATGATTGTGAGTTATTCCTATTAATCTCAAATCATTCGGCAAAAAGAAAATAATAAAGCAAATGAAAAAAAAAGCTAAGTTTAAACTATTTGTTATTTTATTGTGTGTTGGTTGGTTAACTTTACATATAATACATGCTGTATCAGTTAACAAATTTAGTTTATTTTAAAACTATTCTGGGAAACTTCATGTTCTCTTACAGTTATATGACAATTGACAAGGAACTAACCTTCCGGGAACATTCCTGTAACATTCTCTTACAGGAAGTTTTCAAAGTTTGCCAAAGTTCGCTTTTAGGTTTTATGTTTGTATACAAACAAATGTACAAACAGCCATTTAGATAAACATTTATGTAAAAATTCCAGTAGATAGGCCACTGTTTAAGTTATTGTGCTGATCAATAGGGAATAAATATTGTTTAAAGACATTGTTGTGTATTGTGCAAAGCCAACAATGATTCATTAGGCTACAGAAAAAAATCCTAGGAGGTTAGTTCGTAGTTCCAGAAAAAATACCTAAAAGCAAGTTTTGGTGAATGTTCTTTGTCAGTTGCCATATAATCATAAGAGAACGTTGTGTTTTAAAGTTTCCAGAAGTTTCCACACCAGCGCTGAATTTGTTAACCAAAATAGAATGTTTCCAGAACGTTAGATAAATGTTCTGTATATGCAGGGCAAATAAATTAAAAGTTATGGGAATGTTAGAGGAATGTATTTAAAAGTTATGGGAATGTTATGGGAATGTATTTAAAAGTTATGGGAAAGTTATGGGAATGTATTTAAAAGGTATGGGAATGTTATGGGAATGTATTTAAAAGGTATGGGAATGTTAGAGGAATGTATTTAAAAGTTATGGGAATGTTAGGGGAATGTATTTAAAAGTTATGGGAATGCTATGGGAATGTATTTAAAAGTTAAGGGAATGTTAGGGGAATGTATTTAAAAGTTATGGGAATGTTATGGGAATATATTTAAAAGTTATGGGAATGTTAGGGGAATGTATTTAAAAGTTAGAGAAACATATTCAAAAGTTAAGGAAATGTTAGAGGAATGTATTTAAAAGTTAAGGAAATGTTAGAGGAATGTATTTAAAAGTTAAGGGAATGTTAGGGGAATGTATTTAAAATGTATGGGAATGTTAGGGGAATGCATTTAAAAGTTATGGGAATGTTAGGGGAATGTATTTAAAAGTTAGGGAAACATAATGAAAAAAGTTATGGGAATGTTAGGGGAATGTATTTAAAAGTTAAGGGAATGTTAGGGGAATGTATTTAAAATGTATGGGAATGTTAGGGGAATGTATTTAAAAGTTAGGGAAACATTGAAAAAAGTTATGGGAATGCTATGGGAATGTATTTAAAAGTTATGGGAATGCTAGGGGAATGTATTTAAAAGTTATGGGAATGCTAGGGGAATGTATTTAAAAGTTAAGGGAATGTTAGGGGAATGTATTTAAAAGTTATGGGAATGTATTTAAAATTTATGGGAATGCTAGGGGAATGTATTTACGTTCCCAGAACCAGTACTGGAACCAGCCGGGTCTGTAAACACCACACGAGACATCCAGGTTCCCACAATCCTCTTTTCCGCGCTGATGGCTCTACACTGAATCCCAAATGACTTCTTACTCCCTAAGTAAGCGCACTGTGTAGGGGATGAAGTTATTTCTATTTTACACCCTACCTAGGGCACCTCTATGTTCAATAGACAGCCGTTTGGGATGCGGCCTTAGAGATTGCGGAGTCTCGCTACCTAGCATCATGAAGGCGGCTTGGGGAGCCCCGTTTAACGACCTGCGATATTTTTACTGTGTGTAATAAGAATACAAAATTCACAGCAGTTTATGAAACTGGACGCGGTGCTTAACTAATCATTTCGGTGAGTGTGTTTTTTTTTTTTTTTGGCTTCTTTTCCTTTATAGCCTGACTATCTTAACCGTTAGCTAGGCCGAGGAGCTAACACTGCTAGTTAGCTAGCTGGTGAACTGGGCTGCAGGAGTACAGCTAGCTAAAGCGCTTATACAATTAAATATATTAATGTTTCTAATGATAGGCATCAAACCATGAAGATAACTTCAACTGCTGCTCATGTAGTTAACTGCACTCGTGCTAAGTAGTTAGCTGTTTTCTTTTGCTAGCCTGCTAGCTAGCTAGCTGGTGTTAATTCATTTGAGCATGGTGCTAGTTCAGGTAAAGTTTCAGCGCTCAGCAGTTGTTCTTGTCAGAATTATTCTGTGATTCAGTACATAGAAATAAGTTAGAAACGCACTGCTTTATTTACATATTGTGCACTGTGTGTGTTGGTGTGTGTGTGTGTGTGTGTGCCCTTATATCGAAAATGTGTGGTGGTCTGGGAAAACCCTTCACTTAGTCCCATACTGACATTTTCAACTACACACAGAATTCTGGAAACAGTTCAGGGTTTTCTTGAAATTTATTTATTTATTTATTTATTTTACAGCAAATATACAGCATTTTAATGCTTGGCTACCCCTAAAAGTGAAAACGGGGAAAAGAATTACATTTGAAGATGTCCAGTTTCACTAAAAGACACCTTGCCTACCTGTATATTTATATCCTAATCTACTAATAGAAAAAACAACATCACTGACAAATTTAAAAGAATTATAAATCCTGAGTTCTCACTTTGATTATAATCATCCACATCAGTCTCTGTCTTGTCACTTGAGGTAAAAGTCACTCACGGCGTTGAAACACGAGGCTCACCGTCATCTCTTCACTCCCCTCATCTCTCTTTATGCTCATATCCCAGAGGAAATAATCCCAGATTCATTCACTCCCTTCTGTACTGTTGACTAAATATCTTGTTATTAATCTTTCCTTGTGAGATCATTTAAACGTTTTAAGACTCTGTGTTGTCGTCTGTACAGAACGTGTGACGCTCTTCTCTGTTTTGATGATGTGACGGCTCAGGAGCAGTGCTGAAATTTTGACAGCTGTAATCTGATTACAAACTGAATCGATTAGGATTATGTCCCGGTTGATCAAATTGTGAGGAAATCGAACTAGCGAGATTTTAGACATTCTTAGGCAGACTGATTGCGTTTATCGCTGTGTTTTACCGAACGTCATCTTTGTCGACAGAAAGCCAAGGCAAGGTTAGAAAATAACCAGAATTTTAAAGAATTCTGTATCAATTTGTCCAAGTATATTATTGGCAGAAAAACTCAATTTTGGTCATTTTTCAGAATTCAGGCAAAGGGACATCCAGCGGAATTTTGCACACGTGTAAACCAAGTAGTAGATCGCCAGATGTGTGATATAAAGCTATGAATGTGCAAAATGACAATACCGTGTTCTAATTACTGTTTGCGATTTTTGTCTCAAGCCCTGCAGAATGTCCAAGATCAGGCGGAAGGTGACAGTGGAAAACTCGAAGACCATATCAGAGAGCAGCAGCAGTACGACCACTCCATCCCGCAGGCCCAGCGTCTTCGAGAGACTCGGACCCAGCACGGGCAGTAATGCCACAGAGGTGACCCAGAATCACACTGACCGCATGAACAGCAAAAATCACATTAAATCAGCCATTTTCCCAGTTCTGCTTTGATCTGCTTTCATATCTGGTACTGAGATCTGATCCGATTTCTGATCTGAGATCTGATTTCATCATTATATTGTGAAGGCACCGATTTACTGATTGACTTGAGTCATAGATTACCATAGAAACACACTTCTCACTTTGGCTGCCTTGTAACTTGATTTGAATTAAAAACCTCACCAATCTCTGGCATTTCATTTGCCAAAGAGCAGCACCCCATCTTTTGATTCAGTAATGTATGGAGTTAACTTTGGCTTTAATTTCCCCCAGACACAGTGTAGAAATTGGTTGAAGACAGGAAATTGCAGTTACGGCAACACTTGTCGCTACACGCATGGAACTCCGGCAAGAGGCAAGAATTTTTCTGGAGCATTCAGCAGGTGAGGAGGCTTTCCTTTGGCCCGGCCTGATGGACATGATGACATGTCAGGACTGTCAGAACAAAAAAGAATAAATAAATAAACAAACACTAAACATTAGAAAGATGAAATAACCATTGGGTTGCTTGATGTAGCAAAATATCTCTGAATAAATGCAAAAAACATCAAATATATGAGATTACATCTAAATAGTTTTTTTACTTATTGGAGTTGTGATTTTTTGTGGATGAAGCACAAAAGGCATTTTATTAGGCATGTAATGCACACTATGGGTACTACAATGCCATGGAGTGGGCATAGTTAACGAAAGGGAAGCCATTTGTGATTGAATCTAACTGCCTGAGAATGATTTGAAGATTGTTATGATTTACGTGGATGACCTAGGAAACGTGAAACTAGGGTCCGTGAAGAGCTAGTAGTTAGGCCCCAGCGCTCTCACCGCTGCGGCCCGGGTTCGATTCCCAGCCAGGGAACCAACCCTCTGTGGTTGCATACGACAGTGCACTCCCAGTGCCGGTCCCAAGCCCGGATAAAAATTGGGGAGGGTTGCGTCAGGAAGGGCATCCGGCGTGAAAAGCGTGCCAAATCAAATACGCGGACCAATGATCCACTGTGGCGAGCCCTAATGGGAGCAGCTGAAAGAGGACCAGCAACAGCTTCGGAAATGTGAAAATGAGAATTTTATCAGTGACAAGGAAGTACTGCTGTGAGTGAATAAACACAAATCTGAACCCTTTGAGTTTATTAAAAATTGTAAGAAGGGCTGCACAATATATTGAAATTATCAAAATATGGCAGATGTAAATATCGTGAAATGCATATTGCAAGGGCTTGGGATAACTGAATGATTTTAATACTTCAAAAAGTTATGAAAAGTCAAAGTTTTAGGGTGACGTAGATAGCAGAGTATGCTTTCTCAACAGAAAATGAAACATGAATGTTGCTTATGTCATTTATAGTTTTTAACTATATATAAATACAATTTAAATTGATTTTACACACTTATAGAATTATCGTACCGCATATCGCATTATTTAACAAGTTATTGCATTTGCATTTATCTTCAATATCGTGCAGCCCTAATTGTCAGCTTTTGCTCATCTGCAGTATTATAAGGTTAAAGGCTAATTACATTTATAAATATACTTTAAAGCTATTTAACAACCCTATGGCATGTATACGGAGTGCTCTGCTATTGTGTGTGTAGATCATCCGAGAGGCCCACTGGTGATCTCCGGGAGAGGATGAAAAATAAGAGACAGGATGTAGATACAGACACTCAGAAAAGAGACCAAGACGAACCTACTTCACCCACAACTAGAGTAAGGCCAATTAACAAATCAAGCTACATCCTTCTTCCCTTTGCACAGTGCGCTAATGTTGTGAACGTGTGTGTGTGTGTACGTGAACAGCAGAGAGATTCATCTCGAAGCAGACACAGAGAGAAAGAGGATATAAAGATCACTAAAGAACGAACGCCAGCCAGCGAAGAGGAAGCAGCAGAGTGGGAAGCCAATCGCGAAGGTGTGATAGTCCTCCATATTGGAAATGCACTGCAGTGTACTGAAGGATAAATTGATAGAATTATTACAACACAAGTCTGAAGGTTAATTGCTATTGGACCTATGTGTCTTGTCATTACTGTGGAACAGGATTGGGTAGAAAAAGTGGCTAAAGATGTGGTTTGTGAAAATGTCTCTAGACCTTTAATAATATATGTTTAATGATGCTTTATGAAAACTGCTTCTTTAAAAAAACATTCTCTAACCAAAACACTTGTTCTCTTATACCAGCATTAAAAAAGCAAAGCTTACCTGCCAGCAATTTTGCAATGCTTTGCTATAATTTGTAATACTATTTTAATACAAAATTTACTTCTTAAATATATATGAGGGGGAAACAATAACTGTAAGATTAATACTAGAATTCAGTTTGATTTGATTTTATTATACTATTTTATTTTTGGTGACACACTTTCATGAAAAATGGGGAGATTTTGTTTTCAGTCGAGTCACTCCTTTAATCCATCCCCTATTTCTTTCTCCAAAGACTCTGATAACGGTGACTACGATTACGAGTTATCCCTGGAAATGAAGAGGCAGAAGATCCAGAACGAGCTGATGAAGCTCGAGCAGGAGAACATGGACAAACGAGAAGAGCTGCTCATTAAGAAGGAGGTACAAATCCTCATTTATTAAAGCAGCTGCACATTTATGAGCTGCTGTTTATTTAATGTAAACTATGTAAAGGACATGTCGGTGTGACAAGCCGTAATTTTTAACACTGCTTATTCTCGGAAAAGGAATCAGTGACCAAGACCAGGACCAGCAGCACTTCTAAAGATAAGGTACTTTAGCTCATATAGCCCTTTTCCCCGGGTTAGACTAAAGCAGGGGCGTCTAATCTTATCCGGAAAGGGCCGGGGTGGGTGCAGGTTTTCATTCCAGCTAAGCACAAGCCACACCTGAGTCTACTGAAATCCAAGATCAGCTGATTAAACAGGTGGAATCAGGTGTGGCTCCTGCCTGATTGGAATGAAAACCTGCACCCACACCAGCCCTTTGCAGATACGATTGGACGCCCCTGGCCGAAAGTGTATTGAAACTCCAATGAAGAATAATAATTATACTTAAAAAGTAGGGGTTAAAATTAAGCCTCAAGAATTTAACTCTCCCAAGTTTGGTATCTTAACTGTTTAAAAAACACAAAGGGTAAATAAATAAACATTTATTTAAGCACAGGCACATAGAAGGACGTATAGATTTCTGAAAATATATTGCTAACATTGTATAATACAATATATCCATGATAAAAGAATTCCATGGGATTAAAGATATCTTTGGAGTTTTAACTGTGTATTTTGACACAAAATATATAAATAATGAAAATAATGGATAGCAGCTAAAACCAGTGAAGGTATCTTGCATAATAATATGAAAAATAACATTACTCTGTTAAAATAATCAGTTTATATATAGAATTTTCTATATTAATGCTATAAAGATCCTAGTAGCTTTAAGTAGATTAAAAAGATTTGAATTTGGTGATTGTTTGTGTTTGTACTTTTTTCTCTCCAGAGTTGAGTTACTTTCACATTTTCTCTCTCCTTATGTTCAGACTCGCTCTCAAATGAAAAATGCAAATCATCTAAAGATCCAACAATTCTTGAGGCTACGTTAAATAAATTGTAAATGTTTATAGTATTTTTTGACTGTTCTGATGTGGAAAAAGCCCTCTGGCACAAACGATTTAATTCTGCTATATTATACACTACATGGCCAATAGGGTTTTAAACAAACATGTTTTCTTGCTGCAAGTAGCTGTTATCAGCACATATATGCAGGGACCATAAGCATTAACTTAAAATTCAGAGTAAAAATTTGGTGTGTTTTTGGAAACGCATACTATAATCTGAGCTGCCTGTCTGAACATAGCCTATTATACTTAAATTACATGGAGGCCTGGTGTTCTGCTTGAATGCCACTATTACACATTTGTTCACATTAAGCACTCTGTCTTTGGTGGCACAGTATGCGTGTCTTGAGGTCAATTTGAGTATCTTGATTTTTAGGGGTCTCCCGATCACTCCAGCTCCAAGAACTCACCCCTGTCCCGCAAGTCCAGCGGCTCCCCGAAAAGAAAACCCAGTGGTTCTCCTAAGCGCAAATCCATTGGAAAAGGCAGCAGCTCCAGCAAGAAGGAGAAGAAATCGTCCTCTTCATCAGTCATCTCCTCCCCGGTGGTGGAGCAGAGCAGAACAGAGGAGTCTGAGAGCAGGTACGTTTTAAGTCTGATCCCTGCTCAAATGTGGTGTTGAAAGTTTGATACATATGTTCCTTGGACAGCTGTTCAGTTTGGGTAAGACTGTCTGTTTGAGTCATTTTGATTATATAGTGTATGTAGTAAAAGTCCAGTGTGGTGCACAGAGTTTCCAGTGAAACAGGCTGTTTTGGACAAAATGCCTTCATTGGCTGTGCAAGAAACATGCCCCTGAGGCTGCAGGAGGTGAAACTGATGTATATTCCAAATGCTTTACATGCAGTAGCTGTTGTCAAAACATGACATTCATTACATGGTGTTCCTAAGTTCTGAGAGTGTTTGAGCTCTTTTTCCCTATATGAGCTGCATTACCTCACTCAGTCGGTCCCATAACTAGCATTGCAAACTGAGATGTCCTTCCTGTTATGTCCATCTGTGTTTAAGTGCACTGGAAAAGAAAAATTCTTCGTTCTGATGGTAGGAAGGTGCTCAAAAAAATGATCAGACAGTCTCCTCTTGGTTTCTCCAGTTGTAATTTATATTGTTTCATATGTATTGTAAGCCAGGACATGTTTGAAAATAGGGTTGTGTTTAGATTGAGAAGTAGCATCGCATCCTTAATAACCTTATCATCAGCTGATTTTTTTATTGACTGGCCAGTGTATTGTTCAGACCATCAGAATTGAAAAATCAACATTGCATCACATTTGGTGTACTTGCTGCCTAGTTTTTACAAATGGAACAGCAGAAGTGATTGTTTAAGCACATGCTTCCCACTTTGAGAACCATGGGCTTAAATTCATCACTGCTGTTCCTCAAAATAGGATCTGGGGGAAGCAAAACCAGGGGGTCTGCAAAGTTCTACTTTCTAATAATGATCATTTTAATAAAAAATGGGTTGTGTGTGTATACAATAGTAATAATAATGTCGGTCCTGCTGAATACTGCAATTAACCAAATCACTATAATGCAGTATCTCACGCCTGGCTTGGCCCTACACCAACCCTGATTCACTTTGATGATGAAAGGCTTGATAATTTATACATAAGTTACCAGATGCGTTACTGAGGCCAAAACTGTGGACCAGGCCTGGACTGCTATTCGTGCTACTGATGCTTTGGTTGATCATTTGAAAAGAACTCATTTGACACTATAATCTTCAATCAGATCATCCAAGAGTGGACACAGCAAGAAGAAAGGGCCGCGCACGCCCAGCCCCCCTCCCCCTGTGCCCTTGGACTTGCCCGTAGGAGGCAAAAAGCACAAGGGCAAACATAAGAACAAGGAGAAGAGTGAAGACAAGCAGAAAGAGGCCAAGGAGCGGGGCAGGGACATTGATAAGCACAAGGAGAAGAAAGAGAAGCGCAGGTACATGTCTATGTGAATGAACTGCTTTTATAGGATTAAACTAAAGCAGGTTTCCTTTTTTTATTTTAGTGCTTTATGCTATTACACAGAGAGCACAAAAATCTAACTTGTAGTGGATGTGGAAAAAAAATGAATAGATAAATAGCTCTTAAATAGGAATGAAAAATATGGTGGGTATTGTAGGGACCGCTCTGACAGTTCCCACAAGGCAAAGCGATCGGTGACGTCAGAAGAACGTTCTGGAAGTGTGTCGTCTCCTGGGCGAGAAGTGTCGCCCCAGACCAGGAGGAAGTCCTCATCCCCCAAGCCTGCCACCCAAAAACAAAGTTCACCTCAGAGGTAAGCAAATCTACTGCAGTTTCACCAGCTGAAGGTTGGATAGACTAACTCTGTTGTACTAAGCATTTTATACAAGACTTATATTTTATATATAAGTCTCATAAGAAGAATGTTGGTTTTTTCACACAGAAAACATAGTAGTGAAAAGTGGAACTCAGTACATCACTAGCTTACATGAAAACATGGTGAAATTCTCATTAACCGCTCATTAACATATGAGGCATCTTTCCAAATACATGAACCCTACCAGAGATATTCAGAGTAGACTGAAACAGCAAGTCAGGTTGAGTTAATCACGAGAGCAAATAGTTTTCAACCATGTAGCAGTCCATACTCAAGTTCATTTGAAGCAAGTTGCAGAGCACCAGTTTGAAGGGGATCAGAGATTTTCAATCAAATGTACAAACTCTTGGTTCAAATTGACTCTGTACCAAAAAATATTCCGAATACACAAATGAATCACAATCACACGCAATTAAGCTGTGTCTGAAAAAGATGCACCACTCATTGTGTGTTGAAATTTTATTGGGTTGTCACAGATATTTAACATGTATTTAATTTTATATATATATATATCTATATATATATATATATATATATATAAATATTTTAATAAATAATGCTTTTGTTCCCTTCTAGGTCTCGTACCCCACCACGTCACCACCGGAGCCCCTCTCCTACGCCCCGCCCTCACCACTCCCCCTCATCTCACTCGGGGTCTTCCCACCAACGTCACTCTCCATCTCCTCGCAGACGCCGCGGCTCCATCTCCCCATCCTACCAACGGGACCTGCTTCCCCCCTTGTCATCTTCACCCACAGCTGCTCAGGCCTCACGCCGCTCACGTTCCCGTTCGCCCCCCACGCCGCAGAGGTCAAGCCCTTCCTCCCGCCACCACTCACAGGGCCGGGAGCGGGAAAAAGAGAGAGGACGGGGGGAGAGGGAGAGAAGCCCAGGCCATGATAGACGTCATGAACGTAGAGATGGTATGCGTTTGGCAGAATTTCTAACCCATTAGGCTATAATATCCAGACATGTAATCTAATAATTCGGTATCTTTCTCTGTCTGTCTTTGGCATCCAGAGAGCCGCGGGAAGCGTGAGAAAGACAGTGGGCGGGATGATCGCAGCTATGAGGCTGATCAGAGCTCCTCACGAGATGAACGTGAGACCCGAGAGAGCCGTGACCGAGACCGGCGCTTCGATCGAGACAGACGAGACACGCGTGATGACCGACAACACCGCAGCAGTGATGCCAAGGACTTGCGGGACACCCGAGACCGCTCCGGCCGCGAGTCAATGGAACACAGAGACAGAGACCGGGATAGGGAGAGGGACCGAGAGAGAGAGAGGGACAGAGATAGGGAAAGGAACGATGCTCACAGGAAAGATGATGCATCAGTGCAGGAAGAGAGAAGTTATGGAAGAGGACATAGCAGAGAAGAGGGGCGGAGTGAGAGCAGGGCAGAGAGCAGGAGCGAATCGCGTGCAGAGAGGATGGGAAGAGGACGGGGACGTGCATCAGACAACCCTGAGAAAGGTAAGGAAATGATTCTGTGTGTTAGACATGGTGTTTTCAAATGTGTGTTAATAATCTGTTTTCATGTTTCCCTCCTGCACAGGATCAGCTCGTGGGTCTCGTACATCGCAGGCAGACAGTGGGGGCCATGATGGATGGGAGTCTCGTAGCAGTGGCCTAAGAGAAAGGAGCTCTGAGAGAAACACAGAAAGGGGGACAGAACGTGATCGCTATGACAGCGACAGGCAGCGTGGAGACCAGGCCCGAGATTCGTCTTATGACCGGCGTGGAAGTCAGGCAGACAGAGATCGCCGTGACCACAGGGACAGAGGTTATAAAATATCTCTGTCTAGCAAGACTTTGAAACAGAAAAGCCTTAAAAACATTAAAAAAAAAACCCCTGTGCTGCTGCATGATTACACTGATTGATTGAACTGCATACTTCTTTACTTATTAAAAAATGTGACTGCTTTCGTGTTCAGCAGATCAGAGAGCACCCTCACCAGGTCGCCACCAAGGCCGCAGTGAAGACACGGAGCGTGAGGAGAGGAGAGACGAGAGGAGGAGCGACCGAGGCGAGGACAGACGAGAGGACAGGGGCCGTGAACGAGAGGGCCGTGAGCGAGACAGAGAAAGGGACAGGGAGAGAGAGAGGGAGCGGGAAAGAGAGAAAGAGAGGGAGAGAGAGGCCGAGAGGGAGAGGGAGAGGGCCAGGGAGAGAGAACGTGAGAGAGAGCGGGAGCGAGAAAGGGAGAGGGAGGAAAGAGAGAGGGAGCGAGAGAGGGAACGGGAGAGGGAGGAACGTGAGAGAGAGCGAGAACGAGAGGAGCGGGAGAGGGAGAGAGAGAGGGAACGCGAGAGAGAAGAGCGGGAACGGGAGAGGGAACGGGAGAGGAAGGAGAGGGAACGGGAGAGAGAGCTCCGAGAGAGGGAGAGGCAGAGAGAATGGGAGGAGAGAGAGAAAGGCAGGGAGGAGAGGCGGGAGAGGAGAGAGGAGGCACGAGACGAACGTTCGGCCAGAGATACTCATGAAGAGCGAAAGAACAGGTGAGTTTCAAAGCTTTTGATATTAGCTGCTACCAGAGATTTTCTTCTTGGTCAGTGGTGTTCATTGACTATGGTTAGTTTCACTGAACACTTACAGTAAAACTTTACATCTCTGTTAGTGGGCGCAAGAGGCACCGTGTGGAGAACACTCCCAGCCCCCGGCCCTCTCCTAAAAAAGTGCGGGAAGGTAGCCCTGCAGACAGTGATGGCTACAACAGTACAGAGGAAAAAGGTAACTACTGGTAAAGGTGGACAAGATGTAAAGGATAACGCAGAGTCAAATGAGGCAGAAGAAAAGAACACCACAATGCAAAGCAGAGTTATTTTCTGATTTCGCAGTGCTTTTGACTGTATGTGCTTTATTTTGCACAGGTGATAAACACAGACTCCTGAGTCAGGTCGTCCGTCCTCAGGAGCCAAGCCGCTCCCCTCCCCGCGTATCCACTGATGAGAAGCCCACGCGCTGGAGGGACAGTGAACGTCGTGGTGACAAGAAGGAAGGGCGTGGTCGGCACGAAGAAGCAGAACCTCGTAGTGAGCGAGGTGCAGGTCGAGGGATGGAGCGCCGTGGGGATCATTCCTCTGAGAGTTCTCTGAATATACCAGCATCTGAGACTCGAAGGGGTAAAGAGCAGAGAGATGCCATCACACCACCCGCCCCCTCGGCTGGTGGCCCTGAGGGAAGAGATTCTGCATCGGCCGGCCATGAGGAAGGCAAGAAGAAAACAAAGTCTCAGAAAAAGAACCTGAAGAAAAACAGGAAAGAGGATGAGAGCACTAGCGCTGGTGGTGACCGTTTTAACCCTGAGCCGCCGCCACCTTCTTCCTCCTCAGTACCCCCTGAAGCTCCACGCCCACTTCTCTCGCCTTCTAAGATGGTCAAGAAGAAATCAATGGAGCGGAGGCAGAAGCGCTCCCGGGGCGCCGAGTCTGACCCGTCTGAGGATGAGCAGCCCATCAGCAAGAGACGCCGTGGCCCTCAGACACCTCCGCCGATCAACAAAGAGGACTTGCCTTCCCAGCGGGCACTGATATCTGGCCATGCTATACCAGCACCGCTCAAAATGGACACTAACTTCAGTGACTGGTCTGACGAGGAGGTCCCGGAACGCAGCGAAGCTTCATCTGAGCGAGCTCCAGAGCGGCTGCTGCCCCGCCGAAACCCACCTCTAGCCCCGCTGCTCCCTGACCCACCCATGGTGATGCACGCACTCCCGCTGCAGCCGCTGCTGCCGCAGCACATGTTGCGCAAACCACAGCAGGCCGACCAAAGGCAGCAACGCAGTAGCAGCATGGGTAGCAACCCAAGTCGGGCAACAACGCGCCGGCTCCGTTCACCCTCCAATGACTCAGCCCACCGCACAGACGACAGCCAACAGGGGCCACGATCACGCAGGGCACGTGGACAGGGCGCCAATTCCCGTGACCGCGACAGAGAGAGGGACAGGGAGAGAGAAAGGGAACGAGAGAGGGATAGGGTGGCAGCCAATGAACCGATTGGAGGAAGGGAGGAGAGGAAGTCGAGGATTGACCAGTTGAGGAGAGGAGAGCCGAGTCGCAGTACTTCATCAGGTAACAAATTCAAATTGTTGCAAAATATACCTACCTACAGTCAGGTCCATAAATATTGGGACATCGACACAATTTTAACATTTTTGGCTCTATACACCACAATGGATTTCAAATGAAACGAACAGGATAAAATAAATACAAGAGAACCAGTTCCATTGGCAGCCATACATGCCCACTACCACCATGCTTCACTGATGAGGTGGTATGCTTAGGATCATGAGCAGTTCCTTTC
>CM075028.1:11139282-11175043 GCA_037576675.1 Pangasius sanitwongsei
AAATCCATTGTGGTGGTGTATAGAGCCAAAAATGTTAGAATTGTGTCGATGTCCCAATATTTATGGATCTGACTGTACATTACTGGTGCCCCGTGTGAGGAGTAGTATCTATAACATCTATGCTTTGATGCATAATGGAGTTATCAAAAATGTTGGGTCATTTAAATGTAATTCTGTACGAATCAATCTTCTGACCGGTGATAAAAACAAACACTTGTGTTCAGAAAAAATGGTCTATGTATGTTTAGATTTGCTACTTTGGTAAGAAAAACACCAAGCAATGCAACTGTGTATGTATATAAAGAGCATGTTTGTGTATGGTTGTTGTTTTTCAGACCGACAGGACTCGCGTAGTCACAGTTCTCGGCGCAGCTCTCCAGAGTCAGAGCGGCAAGGTCGCTCTCGGGCCGGCTCGCATGACAGCCGTGAGCGGGACCGGGACCGTGAGCGGGACCAGTTTGAGCGGGACAGGAAGGAGTACCGGCAACCGCAGAACCAGCCAATATCACAGCAGCGTGACTGGGAGCCAGAACCCCGCGAGTGGGGTGTTCGAGGTCGCGAGCCCCTCCTTCTCCGCCCTAACCGGGAGCCAATCAGAGAGCGGGACTTGCGCGAGATGCGTGAGAGGGAGAGACTGCTGCCTGAGGGACTGCTCTCACATGAGCGCCTTGACCGCGATCGTGGCGATAGGGAGCGAGAACGGGACAGGGACCGGGACAGAGACAGGGGAGAACGAGAGCGCATGCTGCCCTTTGACCTCCCGCCATTAGACCCCAAGAGTCGAGCAGAGATGCGGATGGAGCGAGGAGACTACGAGCCCCTGCTGCCTCGAGAAGCCCTTCTGGACATGGACAAACCCAGAGCTACAGACGAGCCACATGTACAGATGGAACCCTGTGAGACAGAGAAGATAGACAGCCTTGACGGTGAGATGTTTCTCTAAATTATTTTGTGATTATTATACACTATCCGGTGCCTGGGAGAATTCCAAGACTTGGCTTAATCTGTGCTTGTTAACCAAGACAAAGTAAAGATTAGAGTGAGTCCAGTTGAATGCAGCAGCAGTCTGTCACAAAAAATGTTTTGCTGTAACAAATCAGAACACACACATGGATCTATTCAGTAGTTCACATTTTGTTTCTTGATTAAAGAACTTGACTAAAGAACCTTCCTGTGTGTGTGTGTGTGTGTGTGTGTGTATGTGTGTGTTTGTGTCAGTAGAGGATGAAGGGAAGGGTGAGGACGCCCAGTCGGCAGTGTCAGGTGGGGAGGAATACGAACCCATCAGCGATGATGAGCTGGATGAGATCTTGGCCGACAGCCAGAAAAGAGATGATCAGCAGGATGAAGAGAAAATCCCAGGTACAAACACACAATGCGTGCTGCTGGTTGCAGCTAACACTTGCTATGTCTTCAGAATGAATGACTTTACAGTAATAACACATTCAGTGAGTGTCAAATTAAAGTATGAATTAAACTGCTACTGGTGAGGAAAAATTATCATGAGCCAATCCCAGCAATACTGGGAATAAGGTGGGAGAATTCACCCTGGATGGAATGCCAGGGTACATCGAAAACCTTAAAAGTGTGGCAAATTATAGAAACGGTACATTCAGTTTGTAGTTAAAAATGTACTACTGGGCTATTGTTCTCAATGGCCCCTTTTCCTGTTACTGTAAACCTGATGCACTTTCGGGACACCTATACGCAATAAACAGTGCAAAATAGAAACATGAAGGTTTTCATGCGACTCACCCTCGTAATTTATCAGGACGTTGATGTATCATATTGCCCAGCCCACCTTCCGAGATTATCATGCTCTACAAGCCATAAGTCGTTCTCATTTGAAATTCAAGTGCTTTTCACAGTTTTTGTGTTTCCAATTATTTTTCTCATATATAACAATATAGCTGATTTGCTTTAAACTATTTAAGAATCAATAGTTTGTTTGGCTCTGCAGGACCCCTGGACGTGATTGATGTGGACTGGTCCAGCCTGATGCCCAAGCAGAAACAGGAAACCCGGGCACCAGGGGCAGCACTGCTTAGATTCACACCCGGAGCCATGCTGCTGCGGGCGGGCGTCTCTCGCCGTCTGGCTGGTCCTCAGCTCCTCGCGCGTGTTAAAGACGTCTGCGCTAAAGAGCTGGAGGATGCTAAAGGTGAGGAAACAGCTCTGATGCCTCGTGGTAGAGGGATTTTATGTGATTAGATGATCTTTGAAACACTTGATCACTTGAATGGATATCTAAAGGGGTAGATGTAGAGCTGCCCTTCTTTCCCTTAAATCTGTGCTTCATGTCTATACTGGTGCCCAGCTTTCTAAGTTGATCTCACCCCCTGGTGCTGTTTTCAGATGTGGAGAAGCTGTTTGAGCACGACCTTGGTGCCCTGAACATGGCCGCCCTCAACAGGAGGACAGAGAGAGCGAACCTGCTGAGAAACCTGGGGCCGTGCGGCAAGGCTCTGTGTGCACGTCGAGACATTGCCATCCGCAGGCAACTCCTCAAAAACGACAAGGTAACACAAACAACCTGAGACGGGGTTTATTAGAATAGCGCTCTTTATTGTAGACATTGTTGCAGAAATCTGGATGTAGATGTAGCTTCCTAATGAGAAAGCCAGAGGTGACAGTGGTGAGGGAAAACTCCCTGAGACCCCATGAGGAAGAAACCTTGAGAGGAACCAGATTCAGAAGGGAAACAGATAGTGTGGGGAAAATGGTTTAGACCTGAACGACACAGTTTAGTGTTTTATCTGTTACAACAATAAAACACTTCACCGTTAAATTAAACGTGTGAAGCCCTTCGTGGTCTGCTAGATTGATCTAAAGCTGAGCTGTGCCGTCCCCTCAGCAGTGTTTGTGCTTAGGCTCTAAAGTGATGTGATAATTATTCACTCCAGTCATACAGCTGCAGAAGAAACGCTTCTCAAGCACAACCAGTTTCCATGTTTATACATATATGTTTACAAACTCCTTGTTTACATAATAATAACTCCTCTAGGTAGGTTATTTGAATTCGCTAATGTATTTTTTTTATTATACCCATAAATCCAGTTGCTGCTAGCCATCCTACTAGACACTGATATTAATTTTCTTAGCACTTCAGTCATTGATCAGCAGCCGTTACTGTGTGCCATTAATCCGGATAATCTTTGAGCATGTCATCATTTCCCCTTCTCATTTCGGTCAGCATAGAGTCGTGACTTTACATCTCATTCTCTGACAATACATCTGTCAGTTGCTGCATCCTCAACTAGATGAGCAGCTTTGACATTTTCAGACACAGTGATTCCATGTTTTATTCCCGCTCAGTTTTGTTGTACTCAGTTAACATCTGACCACTTGTCTTGGTTTTAGGGGACGACTAAGCAGATCTACACCAGCGCTCCAGTGGTGGACCAAGAACTCCTGCAGCTCAGCATACGTCTGTTCAAGAAGAAAATAGCTGCGGGGCAGGAGAAAGCCGACCCGGCGCCCGTGGCTAACGCCCCAGCTGAGGTGTGTGTGTCTTGAAACTCGCCAGTGAGTACAGCACGTGGAAACTGATCACCTGGACTCGGCCATCTTGTGCTGTGAAACACTGAAACTGTTTGTAAGTCAGTGATAATTGCGAATCAGCGACGCAGGCTTGAGAGATCAGCACCATAGAGACTGGAGAAACGCTAGCCTATGAAGATACTGTATACATTACGAAAGCCAATGAACTTTCTATTCTAAGTGTGGCAGAGAACTATTGATGAGAACTGGCTCTCATTCCGGGTAATGTTTTAGAGAAATTGTTTTTTTGTAGTGTCAGTCGTCATTTATACCGGAGTTGCTTTGTGTTTATTTGATGTACTACGTATTAGAGCTGTGCATTAAAATGGTCTTTGTCATTTTTGAGTCTTTTCTTTTCTTCTTTAATTTATGTTTGTCATGCTTTAATTGCTCCAGTATATCAGTCACCTGAAATAGGTATTTATTTACATTTATTTACAAGACCATGGGAAGTTTCAAATCAGGAGTACGGGTTAAAATGGAAATCCATGGTCTCTAAGTAAAAAGTCCTGCCCAAGGTAAACAGTTTAAAGTTAACACTCTCATTTATTTTGTCATTGGACGTTTGGACGTAATGACATTTTCAAAAATAGTTAATTAAAATTTTAAAAAATGCAAGAATTTAAAATATAACTATACCGTAACACATTGTGTGGGGTTGTATTAACAAAACAAAACAAAAACCCTTGAAATGTTCCTGGCTAACACTGCACGCAGTCCTCCACTGTCCCAGAATTCCGTCGTGCACCAGATGACGTGTCTTCCCCGAGCGTTATTTTCATCATACCTGTTTTCCGGAAAACCCCTCCTCTTCCACCATGTTTGACTCGCTTCCTGTTTTCCTATTGGCTATTCGTTCATTCAACTGTCCAATCCTTGGTCCATATGTGAGTAGGAGCCAATCACAGTGCTGGGGGCGGGGCTAGTCGGAATACAGGTAGGAGAAAAAGTAAAGCAACTGTCGAACTAGAAAAGTGGGTTACGTAGTCAGGCAGATCCGCTCTGCTCCAACTGACCTGCGCGTGCTGACCACAAATGAGCCATTTCTGATATCGGCGTTGTGTTTTATTTTGTTTTTGCACGTACTGCACCGCTGAATGAAGTGTTAGCTCGTCGACTGAGGCGTGATGATGGTGTTTTTGCGAGTCCGTTTGGCGGTGATGTCCGCGTTTCTGTGCGCTGGTCCGCTGCTCCTCGTACAGGATGCTGCGGCTTTCTATCTTCCGGGTTTGGCTCCGGTCAGCTTCTGTGAAAAGCCTCAAGACGGGAAAGACGCTCAGAGGGAATGCCAGGTGATTCTTTGTGTCTTACGCGTTTGGGTTTGAATATTGTGACTGGAAATGAAGTGAAATGTGTCTCATATTCACTGAAACCTCTTTAGCCTTCTCTTGCTAGCTAGCGCTGTTAGCTAATCAGCTCGCAGTATAAACATGGCGCTAATATAAATTCTGGGTATTAGTTTCATATCTGTGGCGGTTTAACACCCCTGTGTATGTCTAAAATGTTAATAAATTAATAAGTGCTTGGCCCGGAAGTCCGTAGAGTTCACCATTTTGGCTAGCGTTAGCCGCGTCGCTAAAACCTTGGAGCTGTTTACTCAGTGGGATTCCTCTGAGGAGCGGGCTGTGTCCTACACGACTCCCTCTTACACTCACTGCTCTGCCTTTATAGGCAGGGAAAGACATTACTGTATGGCCTTTATAGTGCACTGTAGATGTGTAAGGAGTGATTCAGGACGCGGCCTTGCTGCTGTGACAGTCCTGTGATAAGATACAGATAGGCAGTGTACATGACAGAGTGCTTGGGAGAGCTGGGTAGTAAAAAGCACTCACGCCTCGCTCAGGAGAGACACAGATTTACATCTTTTAAAAGATTAGTATTATTATTATCAGCTTTTCAATAATGCCAGTTTACACCTAGTGTTTCCTGTCAGTGTTGTTAAGTCTTTCCGAAAGCAAGCCTCTACAAGTTGCTAGAAGACGTCACTTTTCATATACATTGATACATTTGCATATCAAAACACTGAATTTAAATAGAAAAAGGAGGTTATCCTGAAAACACTAAGAGTAAAATTATTATTATTATTGAAATATTCTTATTTTTTTCTGGAAAGAAGTCGTCCTTTTGGTCTCGGCACTGCAAAGCAAGCATTTACGTATTTACTACGTCCTACTGTAACTATACTACAACTATAATTTCTATTAATAGTGCAGAAAAAATGAAGTACTAGTAATTCAGAGTCGGGACGTGGACACGAAGGAAATGGTTACGGAAGAAATGTTGTACTTTTAGGACTTGTAAATACAGCCAAGAATAGAATTTAAAATAATGAACCGTGGTGATCAGTGATTGTTTGTTGGAATCATCAGCTCACACACACACACACACACACGCACACAAGTCTGTCAGGCTTTACACACTTAATGGTGAATCAACTAATCCTGCTTTCTCAACTCATAACCAGCAGCTGGAGCTCTGGATTTGCAGATAGGCAAATAAAGTTGTTAAAGGAGGTTATAAAGTCACCAACTCTAGAGACAAAGTTTTCACTGTTTGCAGTAACCTAAACTTTTCAGCAGTTACAGCTACAGACGCACCAGTCCCACTTTTCCTAAACACTATATGGCCAAAAGGATGTGGACACCTAACCATCACACCCATATGTGGTTCTTCCCTAAACTGTTACTTCAAAGCTGGAAGCACACAACTGTATAAAATGTCTTTGTATGCTGTAGCTTTACAATTTTCCTTCACTGGAACTAAGAGGCCCAAACCTGTTCCAGCATGACAATGCCCCTGTGCACAAAAGCGAGCTCCATGAAGACATGATGTGTGTGTTAAGGTTGGAGTAGAAGAACTCGAGTGTCCTGCACAGAGCCCTGGCCTCAACCCCACACCTGCTGAACACCTTTGGGATGAACATGAACGCCAACTGCATTCCAGGTCTCCTCACCCAACATCAGTGCCTGATCTCACACAAATCCCCACAGCCATGCTCCAAAATCTAGTGGAAAGCCTTCCCAGAAGAGTGGAGGTTAATATAACAGCAAAGCGAGGACTAAATGTGGACTGAGATGTTCAACAAGCACATATGAGTGTGATGGGCAGGTGTCCACATACTTTTGGCCATACAGTGAATATGAATATCCAGACTTCAAATGACATCGCTAGCATAATGATAACGTTCTTTAAGACAGTCTGTGTTTGTGTGTAAGATCTGTGCCGTACTCATCACCATCACACACTTTTATGACAAATCCAGTCTGGTACTGATCCAGGGTCTTATGTCAATATCTGATCAGTGCGTCCTTATTATCCTTAAAACACCTTAAGCCCACTTTACGCTGTGATTAGATGGCTTGATTAGCTGTCACTGATGAAAATCGTAAAACATCATAAAAAAAGAATTATGGTTATGAGTTGCGATTGGTGGTTAAAACGCGTAATGGGACATGCTCTCTGTTGCCTGATTTAGTGCCTCATCTAAAAGCCACCAATAGCAGATGATGCAGAAAACTATGCATGAGGGATGTAAAAAAAAGAGTGGTATGTTGAATTACCCGTCTTTATCCAGCTACCGACACCTCCAACCTCCCCTTTTTAAACATCCGAGGGCTAGTAATTTACTTCAGTCACACACGTTACGCTAATGTTTTTGTGTTAGAATTGGAAACAGTCTGTTTTCTTGTGTTCATTAAGTAAGGAATATAGCACTTACGGGTGTGCTGTTATAGGAAAATAATCAACAGTGGGGTGATGTGATGTGGCTCGACGCAAAGCAGAGTGTTTTATTCTTCTTATACCAGTGATTTACCAACAATGACCAATTTTTTTTTTAATATTAAAGTCGATGTCACATTTTTATCCGTTTATAGTTACATTTAAGAAGTTCCTGTTATCACACAGGTTATAGCAGCTATAACATTTGTTCCATCACCAGCATCTATTTTGTCTTTTTCAAAATTATTAAGACACAAAAAAAAATGCAGCTTGAACGGATACCAAGAAACAAGAAAGTGCAGTGTCTTCTGTTCTGAAGAATTTCCTGTCTCGGAAAGCCCAACTCTACTAAATAAACATAAACTAAATAAACTATTATTACCTCTTACCTCATTACTATTACCTCTTATTAGTACACCTTATCAGTACTTATCAGTGATGATATTGCGCCTGTGATTTTTGCACTTCTTGCTCTCAATGCCTTGTGGTTTTTACTGTCCGTATAAGATGATATGCTTCTTTTTTTTATTTCATTCTGCAGGACAAAATCGAGGTCTTTGTGAACAGATTGGATTCAGTGGAGTCGGTTTTGCCGTATGAATACACAGCGTGAGTAGAGTTTTTCTTTTTAATCGCTGCTTTGTAACATCACTACAGTTTGTGCTGTATGTTGTGTCAGTTGCTTGTAAAGGATTTCTCCTTTGGAATCCTTTTGGACATGTTAGTCGCAGTTGTCACCCTGTGACGGGAGGAATGTGACAATTTCCTCACTCATTTAGGTGGAGCAGTTTGGCAGGTTTTTCCTGTGTCTGATTTGGTCTGTCGTCTCGAATTGTGAAACTTGCCAGAGAGCGAGTATGAAGGAGTGGTGGGATGAGAGATGGGGGTAGAAAAGAGGAATGTTATTTCTCGAGATGTGTGCGTGGAGGTTATTATGAGGTCTAACTGCAGGACTGAGGAAGGATTGTCCCGACATGAACACTGAGCTCTTTAAGACCCTTCTCTACCTCCGTGTAACCCAACATCATGTGAGATGTTCTACACGTGCGACCCAGGGGGGAAAACTCGGTAGCTTTTACCACACCTCAGTCCTCATTACAGTGCTAAGTAGTCCAGTGAAAATAAATCCTGACTCTTGATGGCATTAAGCTGAATATGTTGTTTAATAAACAGTCTATACTTTCAGTTTTCAACGTTACACCTAATGCGTGTTAGTCACTCGTCACGCTGGATTTACATCAGCACAGAAGCAGTGAGTTACTGTAGTAAGTGTCCGAAATAGAACGTGTCATTTACTACTTTAATCGACGCCAAATTGTGTCTCAAACGAACAAAGCCACTTACTGGTTTATTGTACTGACTCCGAGGAGGGTGGGACGAGTGTTCCAGAGGTGATACGACATGGAATAAAAGAAAGTAATTACAGTTTTTTTTTTTTTTGCTATACACTGAAAACATTTGGGTTTGAGATCAAAAGATAAATAAGAGACGATAGATCCGAATTTCACCTTTAATTTTCTGTCATTTCGATATTACTAGCTGAAATCCTGTAGCAGCGAACAACCAAAACAGTATTATGGAAAAAATGTTTAATATGAAATTTTGCCCATGTCACTGTAAAATAAGCATAATAATATAATAATAATAATTTTGTATTAATAATAATAATATTGTAGTTAGTCCATGAAAAAAGGACATATATTAACATTTTATGGAGTTTTATGAAATATGGAGTTGGACTTTTTGCACACACTTGTATTTTTTTTTCTTTATGCGATAAATCAATTTCTCTGAAATATAGTGCAACAGGTACATTTCATTGTTTAATGACTGCAGTTTATATAATTATATAAAAATCTTCACCACAGAGTCAAACCTGACACACACACACACACACACACACACACACACACAAACACCCAACATGAATGCACTAAAATATTTAGCTTCATGACTGGCCTCTTTCTTCTGGGGAGCTCTGTACATGTATTGTGGGAATCTTTCTGAGTGTAATGTACAATATATATATTTTTTTCCTAACCTGGGTTCCCATTTTTTTTTTGGCTTTCGAACTCAGGTTTGACTTCTGCACCGTGGAGGCTGAGAAGCGGCCGTCGGAAAACTTAGGCCAGGTGCTTTTCGGAGAGAGAATTGAGCCATCACCTTACAAGGTAATATACATACACACACACGGATACCTTGTCTTTTAGGATTACGATGTGTGTACACTGCTATCCTGCTTTGATCTGCACACAGCATTCATTCTTGTATTCTTCATTATTGGAGCAGCTAATCACTGAACATTTTAGTAAAGATTAGATCTAATCCAGAAGTCGTGTTTACATTTTTTTCCCCCCAAGAACTCCAGTTTCAAGCAATTACAAACCCAGAGTTCAGTGTCATACATGAGCATGAGACTGTACACGAGAGTCCTATCTGAAGATGTCACGTCAGGATTTTTTTTTAGAAAGATTACACGTATTTGGCTCCTATAGAATGACCAATAGAAATAATCCGGGGTAATATATATCCCATCCAAACTGACATGTTAGGAAAGATTCCATTATATCCTGTAGGAAAAGAGGTTGTTTTCTTCTTCAGTATAAAGACACTGCAGGAAGCTCTCTTTTCTAACATCTCTCGCCAAAAACCAAAATGAAACCAAGTATTGTCCGAGTTTAAAATGATAAACAGTGAAATATAGATGAGGGGAACAATTAGTCACTCTACACCAAATTGTTATGATTAAAGAGCAAAGCTATTAAATCAGGGTGTGTGGTGTGTGTGGAATGTGACAACTATGCATACATCGTGAAGACTCCCATCTCTGTAGTTTAGACAGAAATTGCTATAGTTTATTGCAGATATATATATATATATATATATATATATCTCCTTTTTTTAATGGATTTACACGGCCAGTCAAAGGTTTTTGAACTCCCTGTGTTTTAGCATTTTTTGGTTAAATGACATCAGTCACTTTCTATGCTCTGAATTCTGAATAGGTGTAAGTGAGTAGAGAAACGTTTAGTGAACTGAGAACTGTAGGAAAATCTTTTATTACTGTAATTAGGCATGTTATCATGATTAGGTATGTTGTCATGACTTAGTACTGCATTATAATCCAAGCAGATGCATTTAATGCGATTACAACATGATGAAATGACATTTACACAAAACCAAAATGCACCAGAAGGCTTCACACACTTCACACCGCTGGACTCGGTGACATCAGCCTGAAAGCCCAGTCATTTGGATGATGTCTGTCACCCCAGGTGTAGCCCAGGCACAAAAAAATTTGCATATCTGGAGACACATTTTAATCTGTAGCCTCATGTACTTTTGAAATTGTGCATGTGTGTTTTAAGAGTTCTACATCAAAACATTTAGAACAAAAACAAAAAGAGAAGCTACAATTCAATACTTAGACCACAGATTGAGCCTGTTGAAGCTAGTTTGTTTTTTCAGAGCGTGTTAAAGTGATGTTGTTATTTAATTATGTACTTGTTACAGTTTTCCTTCAAGCAAAAAGAGACGTGTAAGCATGTCTGCACCAAGAAGTACAGCACCAGTAAAGCAGAGGACAAAGCCAACCTGGATTTCCTGAAGAAAGGCATGCTCCTTAACTACCAGCATCACTGGTGGGTCCTCTTTTCATCCTCCTTTCCTTCTCGTTTTCCTTTTCTTTCTTTCTCTCCTGCATGTGAAGCACGCCATGTGACCACTAGATGGCCACCAGATTCTTTTCATGTTCCTCTTTGTGCTGACTGCAGGATTGTGGACAACATGCCCGTGACCTGGTGCTACGATGTGGAGGACAATCAGAAATTCTGTAATCCCGGCTTCCCCATCGGATGCTACGTCACGGACACCGGCTTGGCTAAAGACGCCTGCGTCGTCAATGTTAGCATCTTCCATGTTTCACATGCTCACTAGTCATTAGTACTCATCGCTGAGCACTAGCTTGTTATTTGGTTTGTCGTATGTAGCTAGTCACTGGTTGATTGTAAAGCTTTTTGCTTGATCTCATCACCGCGGTAGGTTCTGCCTGTTCACTATGTTTCTCGTTCGTACACAGTCGGAGTTCAATGACAAAGACACCTTCTACATCTTCAACCATGTGGACATCACTATTTATTACCACAACGTGGAGAACGAGGCCCCTGACTCCAGACTGGTCGCTGCCAAGATGGAGCCAAAGAGGTACCAGAGCGGTTTATAGTGTACAGATTAAACTAAGGGATGTTCTACCCCTTAGGCAGTGTAAGTTGATGTTAGGGGTGTTATTGGTATAATAACCATCTCTAGAAATATCATGGTTTTACTGCATTAATTGACCAGTTAAAAGCGCACAAGCCGATCGTAAACCTTAAAGGAATAATGTTAGTAATAATTACAAAATCTTTGTTCAGAAGTGTCTTTACACATTCTTTAGTGAGGATGTAACATGTTTACAACAGTAGCAGGTTACACAGCCAAAGGGTTTTCAGTGCAGTCAGAGAAACGAAAGTCGCTTTAGTATGATTTAAAGAGAGTTCAGAGGGAGCGGGTGGCAAATTTTTTAGTGCGTCGCAGCCAGAGACAAAAGGAATGAGCACCACTGAACATGGGGGAAAAAAATGAAGGGGTTGACTAATAGATGGAAATGCATTTCAGTCAGTATTTTTGAAAGGCAGTGGTGAGGTAACTGTCCCGTAACACCGTGACTGACCAGGACACAGTAAGAGTACTAGTTGGAGAACTGTTTTTGCACAGATTAAGTTTGTTGCTATGCCGTATCTCCGTTTACTAACATAGATCCTGCATATCACATCTGCCTGAATGACACTGTAGGACTTTCATATGCCCATGAGAGCATTTATAGAAACATGACAGTATGAATGGAAGCAGGTCAGAGTGTACCGGCTCTCATGCAAATTTTTTTTTTTCTTTTTTTACTTCTTCATTCAAGTCTGTTTGCATTACAGAACACGGAGGGGGTTTATGGGTAAGCATGGCAGACAGGCAAACATGGACAAGACAGATGTGCAGTCCACCAAAATGTTAACAGCATGTAATGTGCATCTACGTTCCATTTTGGCCGTTTGCTGATTAGTTGAGGCTAGAAGCTGTGTCTGATTACGGACATGTTCCGTCTTATCCAGGGCGTGAAATTAATATCGCAGGTATAGTTCTGTAATCTGACTGCTATAACGAGCAAAAGTGCCTAATGGATATTTTGTGGTGTGCCAGTTATAAACAGACCAATCCGGATGCTCCAGACTGCACAGGGCCGCCCATGAGCCTCAGCAACAAATTAAATGGAGATCTCATCATCCCCTACACCTACAGTGTACAGTTCAAGGTCAGTTCTGTCTTACTTAAGCCTGAACACTGTTTTTACTCTTACTCAAGCTTTAACCAAGATTAGCCTAGGTGCATGTGGAGGACAGCCAGACAGTTTTTTTGGTCTCAAGAGCAACTTTAAGCTTAATTGGAAGCAAATAAAGATTTAATTTTGCTCTTCCATTTGATTTTAGTGTCTAATCAGACTGTTATTCTTTGATGCGCTGGTTATAGGAGGATCCGAACATCCGATGGGCCTCTCGGTGGGACTATATTCTGGAGTCCATGCCTCACACCAACATCCAGTGGTTTAGGTGAGCGTGCACGCACACACACACACGCACACAGACTGGACGTCATGCAGTGATGTACAGTGTTAACAGCATGTTATGTGCACGAACACACACATACAAACACTTGTGTACTGTCTGTCTGTATACAATGTGCTTTAAACAAAAAAAAAAAAATCACACACCACCGATGCATAGAAATAAACACACATGATACACTGTTTGTATTTACAGTCTGTTTGTTGTTCTCCTGTTCTCATGTGACTGGCTGCAGTATAATGAACTCCCTGGTCATCGTCCTGTTCCTGTCCGGTATGGTGGCTATGATCATGTTGCGCACGCTGCACAAAGACATCGCCCGCTACAACCAGATGGACTCCGTGGTGAGCCTGGCACCTCACAACACTATACACACTACAATACACACTCTGTCCATTACAGTAACAGAGCTCACACTGCATCAGCCTTTGTCTTAAATATGAGAAGTAAAACATGACTGGGGTGCTGTTATAAGAAAATAATCAACGACCCTGAAGTGCTCTATTCCTCTTATACCACAGCAATTTAATGTAATGTATTACCCGTCATACTTTTATCCATTTAGAGTTGCATCTATTGTTATACAAGGTCCTACGAGACAAGTTAGTCCTGTTTTTCCCTCCCTCTTTTGAAGACTTCACTGCATGTGAAAACTTAAAGCAGCAGCTTTACCTCTGACTGTTACAAAGTGCTGACACTGGAGACTCCTTCCAAAAATGTTAAATAAATATCTCCTTATGAAATTACAGCCGTTGGCATGGTGAAATGGCACGTCTGTTGTACATGGCGCTGTGAATGATTTGTTACTCTGTGAATGAAAACGTGTTAGAGCAGCCATCAGACCTGACTTTCTGACCAATCAGGTTCGAGACTTCATCAGTGCTGTGGTATAAATTCTGATGAATAAGCAGCATGAATACCGGATCAGCTGTTTTAAGACCACTTCACACCAAAAGCATTTGTGAAATCTTTTTTTTAATCACCCATGTCATCTCACGCCCATGTCATGGAACAGATGTGCGTCTTTGGCTTTTCTGTGCTTGGGCATCTGCGCTGTAAACATGC
Organism: Pangasius sanitwongsei; assembly: GCA_037576675.1. Classification (NCBI taxonomy): domain Eukaryota; kingdom Metazoa; phylum Chordata; class Actinopteri; order Siluriformes; family Pangasiidae; genus Pangasius; species Pangasius sanitwongsei. The sequence goes on from CM075028.1 coordinate 11,153,262, forward strand.
ACTTGTCATACTCAGTCTCTGTTTCACCTCATGCATCCATCCACATCATCCACCACTTGTTTTACTCGAGTCCTTTGTTTCGTTTTCTCATTATTTCTGTCTCTAGTTTGTCTCCTTCAGCTTTTCAATATTTTAAGCATTCTGTCTCCTCTGATGTTAAGGCGCTCTCTTCCCCTCTCTCTTTCTCTCTCCCACTCTCTTTCTTTTACACACCCGCATGCTCCACACTCATTAGGTAGACTTGGGGCTGATGCAGAGTGACAGCGTGCATCCGTTTTTTCCTCTTTCAACTCCATTAAACGTCATTAGACGTGTGAACCAAAAACCACCCGTAAAAGCCACATCCAGGTCTCTCACCCCCAGCTCAGACTTTTGTGTGTGTGTCTGTGTGTGTCTGTGTGTGTCTGTGTGTGTGTTCTCCAGGAGGATGCTCAGGAGGAGTTTGGCTGGAAGCTGGTGCACGGTGACGTGTTCCGGCCGCCCCGTAAAGGAATGCTGCTCTCCGTTTTCCTCGGGTCCGGCACGCAGATCTTTATCATGACGTTCGTCACTCTCTGTGAGTGCCACATGGCGAACACGCCTGCTTATTATACACTCGCACACTGCTGGAACAATATACGTGGTCATCGCTCATAAATTAGCTGTTAAACAAATTGTCTTTTTGTGTCGGATAAGGGCTCTGATTGAATACTTTTTATTTCCTTTGTACTTAGAAATTTGTACATAGTTAATTTCCCACATTATTGAAATGTGTGTGCTATTTTCTAATGAACTAAGTACATATCCTGAAATTGATATTACGTGTAGTATAATGTAGTAGTGAGGTTTCCCTGGGCAATTTCAACACAAGCTTTACTAAATAACCATAAAATAATGTAAAGGGACTTTGTGTTCATAAAAGCTTCCTAAGGCTTATAAAGCATGTTTCATGTCGTAATGAGTCACCCGGGTGTGCAGGTTAATGTTTAGCAGGCTGTAATTACACTGTGTCATATTGCAGTAAAATTAGATCAGACTTAACTCTCTCTCTCTCTGTAGTTTTTGCGTGTCTGGGCTTCCTGTCCCCGGCTAACCGTGGCGCTCTGATGACGTGTGCGGTGGTGCTGTGGGTGCTGCTTGGAACTCCGGCTGGTTACATCGCTGCCCGATTCTACAAGTGTGAGTACACGGCTGAGACGCTAATCCCTCACCTCTGCCCCCGGAGTTCTGTTAGAGCCTTGTTCAGGTCGTTAGGCCTAATCAGTGTCAGAAGGGGCCCCTTTTACACACACACACACACACACACACACACACTCACTGCTGGTGTCATCTTGAGCAATTTGTGAAGGAAAGATACAAAACATGGTGATGAACATGTTTTTGAGTATAATTGTAGTGTGTGTTCCAGTTTTTTTAGTAACTGCTTATTGGTGTGAACTGCTGTGCAGTGCTAATTGGATTTTCCCATGATGCCTTTTTTTTTTAAGTAAACAATCTGGCTAGAAATGACTTGTGTTTCACATGTATTGATGCAAGCATCTGTGTGTTTGATGTGTGCAGCGTTTGGAGGAGAGAAGTGGAAGACCAATGTGCTGCTGACAGCATTCCTCTGCCCCGGGTGAGTTTTATTCTTTTAGAATACATCTGCGTTTCATGTTGGATTGCTTGGTCATAAGTATACATGTCGACATTTTACATTTTAAAGCTTATAACGTGTGAGCTTAATCCTATTTTCCTCCCGCAGTGTCGTGTTTGCTGATTTCTTCCTGATGAATCTGATTCTGTGGGGTGAGGGCTCGTCAGCCGCCATGCCCTTCGGCACACTGGTGGCCATCTTGGCTCTGTGGTTCTGCATCTCCGTCCCTCTCACCTTCGTTGGAGCTTACTTTGGCTTTAAGAAAGCTGTGAGTGCATCTAATACTAGCACAATAATATTTACACATTTAAATGTAAAGACAGTTGAATGTTAAAGGTCCCAGGTTCTGCTTAACAGTCTGTCGAAGCTCAGACTAAGCCGTAATCACATTAACCCTGACTAAAAGCCTGTTGTTGAACTGAATCATTACTAGTAAGACAATAATCCTGATGACGGCTCCATCTTTTATTCAGCAAATCTTTAAGCACAATGAATAAATCGTACAGTATAAGTTGTGCCTCTCCATAGGCTTCTGTTTGGCCAGGTGTTGTTTCATCAGTCCATAGTCGTTTTTTTTTTGTGTGTGTGTGTGTTAATTGTTAGTTGTTTCTGTGTGATGCAGGGCATCGAACACCCTGTGCGCACCAATCAGATCCCTCGGCAGATTCCAGAACAGTCTTTTTACACCAAACCCCTCCCAGGCATCGTGATGGGTGGGATCCTTCCCTTCGGATGCATCTTCATCCAGCTGTTCTTCATCCTCAACAGCATCTGGTGTGTTCTGCCTTGACAGTAGAGGGCCACCTGATATTATTAAAGTTCCACTGACTTATCAGAGGAAGTCACATCAATAAAGACTGATCCTTTCTCTTTACACTTTTTACAGTTTATTCATGAATGTTGAACAACGTACACATTCATGCTGTAGTGATTTAGGAGACATTAATCACTTACTAAACATGTTTTTGGGTTCGGAGGAAGCGCTGAAGAAGTGGGCTGTATTTATTTAGGTTTAAGGTTTTAAAATAACCAGCTTCAACTAAAATCTACCTGTTTAAGAGTTTTAGAGCTCATTTTAGATGCCTTGCAGAGGATGGGATATAATTTTGATTATTAACTGGAAATGGTTGGTTTGTAATTCAAGTTCCTCAGTAACGTAGGATTCAGTAATAATATTGCCAAAGTAAATGATAATAAGAATATTTAATTTGTTACTGGTCCTAAAGAGTTTTATAAAGTTGAAATACGGAAATGAAGAGTTGCACAGACTTGTGCAGTCCATAATGTAGGTAGAGTGTGGACAGTATATGATGACCGTAAACTGATAATCCTACTGGCGTGTGTGTGTGTGTGTGTGTGTGTGTGTGTGCGCACGCACGCTTTGTCTCCAGGTCCCATCAAATGTACTACATGTTCGGCTTCCTCTTCCTCGTCTTCATCATCCTGGTGATCACTTGCTCTGAGGCCACCATCCTGCTCTGTTACTTCCACCTGTGTGCTGAGGTTACAAGAACGAACACACACACACACACACACACACACTCATACAAACAAGAGAAAATCACATGACTAAATTAACACAAATCGAGCTCGTGTTCTCTTTGAGGCTGATAGAGTAATACAACTAATGCCACAGGCTTCTCAGCAATGCTGGGTGAATATAAAAGCTTTTCCTGAGGCTGTGTGCACCTCTGGGTAGTACGAGAGTCCACTCACTCCAGCCAGCTAAACTGCAGTGCAGAGAACAAAACTATCACATCTAATAAAAAAAAAACGCAGATTAGTGGATAAAACAGACATCTAAATAGAAAAAGAAAAAAAGTTCAGCAAGGAAAAAAAACCATAAAACTCCGTCACTCCTGAATCTGTTTCCCCTTTATGAATAACTTTGTATGTATGCATGTATGTACCAAGAGCACCTTAAAAAAAAAAAACCACAACAAATTCCTTGTGTGTCTGCGCACACACTTGGCGAATAAAGCTGATTCTGATCCTGATTCATTAAGATACCTTGACTCCGAATGGAAGAAAAACGACAGCCTCTTAATTTCCTGGGTTTATCTGCAATGTAAAATACATTTTAAACAAATCCACTAACAATAAATGCTCCATAACCATTTTGGCGAAGGTTTCGCTTTAGGTGTAGCTCCTCTCGCTGTTCAGTTGCAGGATGCTGACGCTGTTGTTTGTTTCGTGTTCATCAGGACTACCACTGGCAGTGGCGCTCCTTCCTTACCAGCGGTTTCACGGCTGCGTATTTCCTCGTGTACGCCGTGCACTACTTCTTCTCCAAGCTGCAGATCACCGGCCTGGCCAGCACCATCCTGTACTTCGGCTACACCATGATCATGGCCTTGATCTTCTTCCTCTTCACAGGTGTGTGTGTGTGTGTGTGTGTGTAGGTTTAACTTTGGTTCGTAGTGAAAATAATCAGATTCAGAGTGGTAACATCATCTCAGCACTCCATCACTGATTATTTTCCTATAACAGCACACCCCGTCATGTTTTATTCTTTACATAATTCACACGTGTTCGACGTTTTGGTTAATAATGAGAGGAGGAGATTTGCACATAGGTCCAGATCACATTTAATTTTGAGTTAAGAAACCATCCTAGTATGGTTGTGTTTTCTTTTTCTTTTTTTTTTTTTCCTCTTCATGTCAAGCTTAAACTCAACTTTTCCTCTTCACAGGAACGATTGGATTCTTTGCCTGTTTCTGGTTTGTGACGAAAATCTACAGCGTGGTGAAGGTGGACTGAATTCGACCAATCAGAGCCTGGACTGAACTCTCCTCCGCTAAATGGGATGTCTTTGGGGGAGGGATAAGAGCGCTGTCAAAGACGCCCTGTTACCCCAGCTAACTAACAACTCAAAATAGGTTCTACAGATCTTAAGCTTCCATTGGAGTGTATGTGTGTAAAAAAAATAATGTAAATTTTTTTTTTTTGTGTGTGTGTGTGTGTGTGATTTCACACATGCTTATAAGAGAGCACTCGTATAAATAGCAACATGCTGCAGCCCAGAACACACAAACCACAGCTCTGTTTTCATCAACCTTAATTTCAGATTGACATTTGTAAATATCACATTTTTCCTTTTCGCTAATATTAAAGTGCATCAGGTTCAGGTGTAGGTAGCTGAGCTATGTTGCAGTGTTAAGTATGACGTTGTAAATATGTCTCTCTTTTTTTTTTTTTTTTTCTTAAATGCTGAAACATGTCCGAAAAAAAAAAGAATGCAGTAAAAGAGCTGCAGCTTTTTTTGAGTTGTTTGTGTTTGGGGAAGGGGGGGGGGGGGCTGATTTCCTCTTAGTAGTGTTGTTATTTTTTTTGTTGTTGTTGAAATTTGTGTGTGCTATCAACCAACCAGCTTTCCTTGGTTTTATTTATCTCTTATCATTTTTAATTCGCACTCTTACTATTGATTTATGCCTCGATTCTTTCTTTGTGCCTCACCAATAAGAGGGAAGAATAAAAAAGTGGTTCACCTTAAAACTTTAACACTGCTACAGATGAGTGAAAGATGGTACGTACCAAGTACATGAGCTGTTAGCAGAGTGCTAGTTTTTTGGGGTGAAATGTTTCTTTAAGAACCCTGGGTGCATATGTGTAAGAGCTGATCTACTCTTGGTTTCTGTGTTTGGTGTGTGCACAGGAGCTGATTGGAGATCAGCAGTCTAACAGACGTTTCCTACATATTAACTTAATACTTGCTTATTTCCTTTCATCTCCTTACCTTCATTTTTGTATGCATTAAAAATGGGGGGTGGGGGGGACAAGGAATCCACTGGTATGTAGAAATAAGTGGATGGACTGTTTTTTGGAGCAGGACCATGTACATTGTCACACTATGTAAGCTGATACATGCGTAAGTTATAATGGTTTGATTTACACTGATAAGGGGTTTTTCTTCGCTGATTTAAAGTAATGTGATTGCAAGGGGAGCCGAATGAATAATGGAAATAAAAAAAAAAAAGGATTTCCCTGTCCCAAATAAAATCTGACTTTTTCAATGATTCACTGTATCTTTTCAACTAAAAGTGGGAAAGCATCATTTTTTGTGTCCTTGGCTATAGATATGTCGATCAGCCAGATCTCTCTTTGCTTCGTTTTGCACTGTGAGGAAGCTAGGAGGATAATGTAGCTAATAAATAAATGAAGTCTAGTTCACCCAAAATTCTGTGCAATGCATGCAACTTTTATGAAAAAGCATAAACAGGTTGTAAAGGCATTAAAAATGAAGTCACACCCTTTACTTTGCTGAAGGACCATTAGGATTGATTACAGCCTTAAATATTTTTTGGTTTATAAAAGCTGTCCGATTGAAAAGTCAGTGTCGCTGTTTTTCCGGAGATAGTGGATTGGGCTCAATTGTGAGCTCTGATGGGGCTGTGAAGGACTTTCAATTTCTTTCCCCTGAAGCCACTGCTACATTATCATTGCTGTGTCATGTTGGAGTTGAACCTTCACCCCAAACTGAGGCCCTGAGTGCTCCAGAGCAGGTTTTCCTCAATGATGTCTCTGTAATTTCATCCATTCTTCTTTCTCTTGGTCCTGAATGCCCTCTTGGTTTCCTTCTGCTGAAACCATCCACCATGCTTCGTAGTAAGGATGGACTTCCACAGTTGTTGAGTGATACCTGTATTCCTTCAAATGTTATGCCTGTCCAATCTTGGTTTCATCTTGGTGAATATTTTTTTTTTTCTTATTGCCTCAGAGTCTTCGTCATGTGCCTCTTACTCCGGACTGGCTTCAGTCCTCTTCAGATGCACTAGAGGAGTCATCCTCAACACAGGACTTCTAGAGCACTTCAGAGGTCTGATTTTACAACCCTTCTTCCTTATTTGCTCAGTTTGGCTGGACGGTTCAGAGAGGTGGTACTGACATTCTTCCATTTAAGCATGATAGGAGCCACTGTATTTTTGAAAACCTACAAAGGTGCAGAAATCTTACACATACCAGTCCCTGAATCACTCCAGTATCAGAGGTCTGTGGGCAATTCCTTTGATCCCATGGCTTGTTTTTTGTGTCGTTCTCAATCGGCAGGTGAACTTGAGTCATGGATGATCAGGGGAAATGGGAATGCTAAATGCACCGTATCTGCCTCATAAGGCATCCAGTTCTTCACTGATTTGGTTTAGGGGACAGTGGAACTTACTGTAATTTGTAAACATGAACAAGACCTCACAGTGTAGCAGAACACTGATGTTATCCAGTGGCCATCTTGGACAGTTGGAATCACTTGATTTCACTTTACCAGTCAGTTTGTCATTGTCTTAATGTATGTTGTGCTGTTGTCACTGACCACCACATTAATACGAAGCAATATTCTGGTCATTTTACAAATATAAACAGCTTTAGCTTAGCCTCTGTGGTTCTGTGTTGTCAACAGATGGCGCCATTTTGACTTCGGGTCAGAGGTCTTTGCTCGCAAATGTATTTGAGTGCGAGGTTTTCTTTAGGTTCTGGATGAAAAACGTACCGCTATTTTAAAGTTTATTGAGGAACCCAATGTTAATTTAATAGTTATTTTCTGTTACAACATGCAGCCTAGATATTACAGCAAATAAGTCTGTCATGATCGTTTTTTTATTAGAAAGCGTTATGCAATACACATCATTTCTGAGATTACATACTTCTAATAGAACAGATTTACAGAAAGTCATTCAGACCAAAAAGTTATATTGCTCTAAATATACACTTTCTGTACTGATCACCCGCATAACTAACTCAAGAGCAAGGTCTCACCTGACAGAGCTTTTGCAAATTCAGTGGCATAAACACTTCTTAGTTCTCTCCATGTAAAGCAAAGCTATGAAACGTCGTTAAAAAGTGAGTCAGAATTACTGTAGATTGAAACATGGTGAGAAAGGTATTACATTTCTAAATATATGAAATTCTATATATGATGTTCTGTGTGATGTTTTGTGTATATATTTCATAAATATATATTTCATGTTTGTAAGAAGATTCCATGTAGACAGTCCACTCATGTAGTGTTCATGCATTTTCTGATAGCTCAGAGTAGTCACATGCTCTGTTAGCAATAGGTGCTAAGCGTACTTCAAGTGTAATTTTAGTCAGACAGACTTTTCTTAGTAATTTACCAACACATTTGAGGAAAAAGATGATATTCCTGATAGTTTAGTCTCATTTCCACTGTCATTCTACCTTTACAATATTCATATAAAAGCAACATGCTAGCTAGCTAGCTAAATTGTTATTCTCTATAGTAAACGATTTTGTTGCCTAACAACAGTATTCTCGTGATTTTAACCACTTAAACAGCCTTCATAAATCTAAAGCACAAATTCATTTTCTGCTCCACTAGCTTAACATTGTGTAGCCATGGCGATCGTAAATAGCAGTTTAGTTCTGTATTTAAATGATTACTTTTGTTACCGTGCTACTGTTGGGTTAGTTAAGAGTTCTTAGCTTGCTGCTGGGACCCCTCTGGATAAGCAGCAGATGTCTCTGTTGTAGGGTTCTACACAGAACCTTTAAGGGTTTACAAGTGGGACCAACTAAAGAACCTTTAAGAGCACTAAATGTAGCTTTTTGTAAGAGTGTGTAAGTGAAATAATGCTAATCAATGTCAGAAAATAATAAATATAGCAGAGAAACAAGAATTTTCTCAAATCAGGACATTCTGTTGGACGTTCTGTGTTAAATAAATAACGCACAGCTTGAACAGGTCTGATGTAGAGGTTGTCCTGCTTATGAAGCTCATTTTCTGAGTTGTATTGTGATACTTGATTCATTTTTGAGTGGAGCTTGAGTATGTGCTCAATAAAGTAACGACGCTCTTAACCTGAGTGCCAGTTTTGAGCTTTTTTAAATCTCTGACCCTATACAGCCTAAAGATCTGGCAGGATCAGAAGACAAGCTCTTTACTCACCAAACTCTCTAATGATCTCTTCAAGCAGTCATGTTGAACACAGCTGATCCTGCAGAGCAAAAAACCTTATTATTCTCATTTAAACACCTCAGCTGTGAGTCACTATGCTGACAGCATGCCTGTGGAGTGTGTGCGTGCTTGCGTGCGTGTGTGTGTGTGTGTGTGTTCCTTGTTGAAGTTCCAGATGGCAACTTCACTCACTCTTTTGTTGTGTGGCCTTCCTTTCAAAAATAAAAGAGAAAGAAAAGGAGTTTTACTGCTTCCCTTGAATTGGCTTGGCCTGTATCTGGATGAAATGGGAACAGCCTTTGAAAATCCCCTGCAATCCTGTCTGTTAGTAATAATAACATTTCTTCAGCATCTCAATGTATACAATAGCAGATGGAATTCCAGTATTATGGACATGACTCCTAAACTAACACTGATTAGCAACACTGAGACAATGTGTGTGTTAGATGAGTGTTAGATGACATGACTGAAACCATCCTTACCCTAGAATTTGGGTAGATATTTGGATAGTTTTCTTAGTCACAATGTTCATGTAACATTTTGTTCTTAAATATTCATTTAGAATATTTATAATAATTATTCAGATAATTATTATTTAGATAATAATATTATTAATTATTATTTCATAATAATTTTAGAACTTCGCTGTATTAATTTATTAAAATTTCTATTATTGTTATATTGATTATTTAATTGTTATATATTATTTCCCCTTTTTCGAAATACTTTTATTTCCAGAGATCGCCGTAGCCCCAGTGCAAAACTAACAAACCAGATGTCATACCAAACTTGTCATAGTGTGACGCAAGGGGAAAATTTGTGTACATTTCTTTTCACCTTTCTTTTCAGCTAACAGTTTAAATGACAATCTAAAGCATATTTACGAGCTTGTCTTTCATGTCCCAGTGTTTGAGGATTGTATCTATTGCTTTCTTCATCTCCATCGTCCCGCCAGTCTATAGACTCATCCTATTGTGTGTGAGTCAGCTGCTGCTGGGAAATGAAGGAGGAGGACAGGCATTAACACCCCCACACACTCCTATTCACTACAAATGAGCATCTGGAGCGTTTTTTTTTTTTTTTTTCCCCCTCCCACTCTGATCTGGCACTCTTAAGTTGCTGGTAAAGCTGATTTAAGATCAGCTGAGAGAGAGTAACTTCAGTTAACCTCAGTTTGAAAGGTTTTTGTCAGTGGCTGAGTCACATTGTATGTGTGTGGTAATCCTATCTATTAGTGCCATGTTTGGCCTGGGATTCTTGTACCCACACACTTGAATGAGTGAGAAACTATTCAAATTGGATCAAAGGAGTGAGCGATTTCCTTTAAGTGTGGTTCAGTAGAGGAGGACCTGAGCGGAAGCATCAGCAAGCAAGGGCAGTCGGGTCAGGGGCTCTGGTTCACATGGAGTTAGTTCACTGCATTCAGATTTATTCATTTGGGGGATGCATTCATCTGAGACAGCTAACAAGTGAGGCAGAATCCAACCCAAGCATGTTACACTTCTGCTCCATGGTTACAGTTCTGTGTTAGTCACCAGAAGTTTCAAATACCAGGACTACCATCATAACCACTGTTCAATAAGAGGAACCTTGAGGAACTTGAGCAAGACCATTAACCCTCAACTGTTTAGCTACGTGCTCAGACAGAATCCAGCCTAGTTGAACAGTTAAGGGTTAAGGTTTTTGCTCAGGTGGTTCCTGGATAGACCAGAATTTCTCTAGTAGTCCTGGGACCTTCCAGTAACTAGGACAGAACTGTAACCATGCAGTTACCACTGTTCAATAAAACCATTGAGGACCACTTGAGCAAAACCCTTAAATCCAACTGTGCAGCTATGTACGTGCTTAGGTTGGATTCTGCCTAAGCACACAGTTAAACAGTTGAGCATTTATGGTCTTGCTCAAATGTTTCCTCGGGAGGCTTATTGAACAGTGATTAGGTTGGTAGTCCTGGGATTTGAACCTTCTGGTGACTAGCACATAACTATAGCCATGCAGATACCAGTGCCCCTGATTTTGGTGAGCTGATGGGAAAACTGACCACAATCAGCAGCCGAACTGCAAAAAAATCATGTTGCTCAAATATCTGATTTAGCATTAGTGTGTATCAGATGAAACTATACAGTGGATTAGTTTTAAAGGAGGACACAACCCAAAAAAATGAATGCACTGGCTAAATAAAATGTGTACTGTCAACTCTTCAAGTGGTTTGTCACATATTTTACACCCAACTAGAGTGACACACCAGATGATACACTGCCAGACAGTTTATCATATGCCATATGTCTATGTCTTTGTTTGGGCTGACTTACTACTGTTCAGGAGTCTGTCCAATAGAGCCAATTGTCAGGGCCTAGGTTCTAGCACACGGCTGTCCAAACTTGTTCACAGATGACCAGTCTGGCTGCAGGTTATTGTTCCAGCCAATCAGGAGCCTGATGCCACCTGTTTAATTATTTCCTTTCTGCCTTTAATCATTTTCAAGTGTGGCTTCTGCTTGGTTGGAATGAAAACATGCAACCACACCGGCCTATTGCAGATAAGATTGGTGAACACCCCTTTTTTATCCCAACCTTGTTTTTCATCTTTACTGAGATCATCTACAGAAAACATTGAACAGAACTCATATCCATCATAATGCAGCTTCAATTTCCATCAGTTCCATCTTTTTTTTTCTTTTTTTTTTTTTTGAATATGTCCTTCTGTGGATGTTTACATGTGGACTTCTTTTGGTTTGCCATGAACCAAGTTTGGAGGAAGGATGAAGATGCATTTGCTTGAATAATACCACCTCTTTGACCTTGACCATGACCCTCTCACAAACAGAAATCTAGCCTGCCTTGTTCACACTTGCACTATAGGCACCATTCTGAATCGGTGTGGTCATCTTGTAATATTGGGACTCGTCCACCAGTTTGGACTGGTTAAACTTTATAACCCTTCTGACCACAAATCAGTGGGATCAGGGGTGTTCAACAAATTTATGGACGCTCTGTACATGAAGTCTCTTTGGGACTCCTTTGGTATTCCTTGATGATGAACATTCTTCTTCCAGACAGTTCAACTTTTCCCCTCACAGTGACATTTCTTGGTGAGACTCCAGAAAAAACACTCACAAGTCCTATTCAAAGTACTGTTTGGTTGATGATGCCAAAGCTTCCTGTCCCTGGAGCAGTTGGTATGGTGCATGTGGAAAAAAATCATATATAAAAATCAGAGTATGAGGCTGAAACCGTCTTCTTGGGAAAAAAAAAAAGAAAAAAAAGAATTAGCCTCACAATGTGTTTCTACTGCACATTTGAAAACAAGAACTTTCCCAAATGTTAGCCAACCAAACTTGGGGTTTTAATTCATTATCCATCAAGTTGAGAGACGAAAGGAACTGACTTGGGACTGAGTTATTGTTAGGATTTGTTGCTTTGTCTGATGGTCATTTTGTTAACCAACCAAAAAACTTTAGATTTAAAATACATCTGCCAAGTAACCAAATGTACAACCAAATGTAGATTTACTGAGATCATATTGATGCCTTTGTCTTCACATTGTTTGATGGCTTCTTCAGTTTCAAACAACAATCTACAAGGTGTCTGAAAAGTCAAGAACCAATGATAGTGAAACTACGTATACTTAATCTTGTATTTATTATTTGCAACATATGCTCTCTATATATGTGCCCTTACGCTCTACGCATTTTCTCAGCTGCTGTATACTTTTTTTTTTCTCAACATATTCCCATTGGTTCCTGACTTTTCAGACACCTTGTGTAGTCCCTTAAAATATTCTTTTAAAAATAGTGACTTTGTATGTGTCTTCATGTTGTTGAGGCACTTTGCAATGAACAATGCAGCTAGCCCCCCACCAAGTACTATTAGGTCCACTTTTCTAGACAGTGCTGTACAAATCTGTGATTCCACATTTTGTTGTCAGTTTCATCGCCAAGTAAACCATACCATTACTAAGTACTTGCACTGATTTATGCTATCTATTTTAACCAGGTTCCAAGAGTACCTAACAGAGATTATATGGATTATGCTAGAATTGGTGCAGTTTATTTATTGGCCAAACAGATTTATCAAAGAACCCTCATGAGATGTCACTTGAATCTCAACTGCCTTTAAAATTGTAATTAAAAAAAGCAATAGCTAGGTAGGATCCACTTTCCTTCCAGTGGTAGTAGTGTATAGTGACTGCCAAAATTTCACTTTTTAAATGGGCATTTTTTTTCCTGGTTGCATTGTTAATCATGCCTGTCAGTCGTCACCACGCTACCATGCTAGCCCCGGAGATCAGTAACCTCACCATGCCGTACCACACTGTCTGGTGGAAAAACACCATTGGTCTCAACCTTGAGAAGCGAGAAACATATACTTAGAAACTTTGGTAGTTGGAAAAGCAAAGTTGAAGTTCTTTGTGCATTGGGAAAAGGCTCATTGATTTCACTTTTCATTTCTGTCACCCCTCTCTCTCTCTCTCTCTCTCTCTTTCTCTTTTCTATCTCTCTCTGCCAGGTACTTGTATCCCATGCAGAGTAGTTCACTTCCCCCCACTAACTTAATCAGTTACTCCACTCAACCATGATTCATGTGAGTGTATGTGTGTGTAACGGTCCTACATGACTCAGTGGATGCATCATTCTCTGATACATCATGTCACAGCATATAAAAAGAGCAATGTGTATGATCTTAGGTTCATATACTATATGCTCTCAAATTGAAAGAAGATAAACTGCAACTGTTCTCCATCTCATTTTCTCCTCTTCTGAGTTTGGAATGTAAATGGTGGCATGATGAACAAGCATATCCTCCCTCCTTCTCTTCTTTTCATTTTTATTCTCATCTGCCCACAACAATTGCTCATTCGGTTTTTCCAGTCTCACAGCCTTCTGGAGCTTTTGTTCCCGACATGGTTTCCCAAAACATCCATCACTCCATCCAAGTTTTGATATGATGAGGCTCTCTCTCTCTCACACACACTCTATCTATCTATCTATCTATCTATCTATCTATCTATCTATCTATCTATCTATCTATCTATCCCTCCATCTTTTCCTCCATCTCTCACCCCCGTTCACCTGGGCAGAGGGGGCAGTTGTGCCCCTGTGTCTCTGGGGGCAGTTCTGTCAGATTTCCCCCAGCAGGGGTCTCTTTGTCCCCTTTCTCTTGCTCTCAGTGGGGGTAGGGAATAGCGGCGGCTCTGTGTCCGAGCCCGTCCTGCCCCACAATGCCCCCGTGTCCATAACGGATCGGCCAATCTGCTTATTTGGCTTGCTCGGAGTCAATAAAGAAAGCAAAGCCCCTTGGAAAAAAGTGACCCCGTTTGGGCAATGGGCCCCTCCCAAACATGTGTTTGCCCCTCCTTCAGATTGGTGCTTTTTTCTTTTTCCTTTCTTCCTCTCCGTCGTTCTTTCTCTCTGTGTCAATAGGGAAGGCTGGGTAGCGGTTATATACTGATGAAGAGGATGTGTTGGTTAATGTTGATTCGGACTGACACACCACATCTGTTAGGAACGGGTCAACGTGTCAACAACAAGAAAGAAAGACTTAGAATGAAAAATAGCATTTCAGTTTCAAGACTTTCTTCTCTGTCTTTAGTGCAACATTTGGAACACTTAAACCATGAGCAGGACTTGTAACTAACATGCTGTAGTTGATAAAAGTTGCCTTTAAGAGGGATTAGACTGGACTAAGACTCCTGAAGTTAATTAATCTGGTTTAATCCTGTTTTGAGGACTGACGCACCATAATCCAGCCTAATAATCTCTCTTTGAGAAGGGTGTGGAGGAGCTGGAACTACTCCTCTTGAGATAAATTGGTTTTGATTGCTCGTTGGATATAACAGGCTAGGGCTTTTTATGAATTGACCCTGCTGGAGTAAGACTGCTGATCTGAGATCATGCCACCATCACCATCACCTCATTCTAGAATATAATATGTTCACTTGGGATCCGAAACATAATGAAAACATACACTGTAAACACGTGCTGTTACAAGAACATCCCGTATAATAGATTTGCTATATATTACCGTAATATTGTTACACTTTATTTATTTCCAGCATTCAAACCAGCTTTTCCTGAAGAATTGTGGGATTTATTTTTTAACCAATTTTACCTTGCTTCTGCTAATGCTGCACATTAAAATATAATTAGGTTCAAGATTCAAGGTTCTTTATTTGTCACATACATATTACATACATGTAATGTAATGTAGTGAAATGTTTTTCCTTAGTGCCTCGTCCCACAGTGCAACAATGATGCATAATAAAAACAGAATATAATAAAATAAAATAAAATTATACAGTAGATTATTATGTAAAAATTATACAAACTACTTTGTCACTGTATTGTGAGTGTTACTAAAGAACTTTATAAAAATCTTAACTACTTTGTAAATGTAATCTTAGCTACATTAAGGATTACTTGGCAGGTAGTATACACAAATGATAGTGCTAGTTGAATTAAAATTAAATATGGCGTGAAACTAATTTTCAAGATAAAGTTAGTTGAAGTGTTGAGAAACTAGTCTTTTTTAAGGTTGTTCACTTTAGTTAAACTGAGGATTCCCGGTTGTTTGTGAATGTTTAGTTAGTCAATAGGGTTGTTGGCTTCATAGATTCACAGATTAATAAATATTAGTGTTCTAAAATAGGAAGACTGAAGATTTATGAGTTTGAAAGACAAATTAGTATGAAAAGACATGTTAGACATTTAAGTTGCTTGTTTTGTTTTATTTTATTTTGTTTTTATAATATTTCTTATTGAATTGCAAAAGGGAAAATCTGCCATGTTTGGTCCATTTTTCAATAAAATCAGAAGATTTCTAATTTCATGGCTGTTATCATTTTTATTATGTTTATTGAGTATAAGTAGTAAGTTTTAAATTGTGAGCTTGTAGTGTATTAATTTAGCTTGTCAGGAATTTACTTTAAAATCTACAGGATTTGTTTACTGTGTAGGTTATGAAGTAAATTTTCAGAAACTATGATGATGATGATGATGATGATGATAATAACAGGTAAAGGAAAGAATGGGGGAATAGCCTGGTGAGGGAAAGACAGAAACTAACATTTCATAGATTTTCAACATTAAATCACTCCATTATTTAATAAATAAATAGAAATGTGTAATTTGTGTTGTGCTATAAGATAAATAAATCATTTTGGGGCATGCTGTTGTAGGAAAGTAGTCAGTGTATTTCAAAAGAATGTATGAGCAGTTTAACATCTGGAAATATGAAAGTTGTAACCAGATAGTCAAAATTGTGGATGATGCCAATATTGAAATTTCATACTGCTAATCTATAATTCACCAGAATAATGGCTTCCTGACATTTCCTCCATGATCCTAAATGCACAAAATACCAGCACTAAAATATCATCGGGATTCCCAGTTTGCCTTCATTCTTTACTATCATTCATCGTTAGGCTGGCATACTTGCTGAAACTATCCCTTTAATTACAGAGTGAGTGTGAGTGAGCGGGCTCTGATTGACTCGGTGGCCTGGTGGGGAGCGTGGCTGATGGGATTTGAGCTCCATTGAGGAGGCTACGGCTTCTTCTCTCCGCACAAAAGGAACAAAGGAACAAGAGGCCACGGAGGACTTCATTTAAACCCTCTTAGAAACTGGATGAGACACACACACACACACACACACTTAACTGGGCGTTTCTGGATTTGAAGCATGTCGAAAACATCTAATCACAGTGCAGTCCAACTAACAGAAAATTTCGTTTGCGAAGTTTATTAAAGGTAGTTTGAAAGTAGATGTCGTATGTCGTAGAAAGTAGAAAATTTTGGAGAATTTCCAGATTTGAAAATCTCAAGAGATATTCCTACAGTATCCTAACTTATTCAATATTCCAAACTTTACCCCAACCCTAACTTAACTTTCAAAACTTTTCATATGAAATAAGAATTGTTAACAATATTGGTAAATGTTTCTTTGTTGTCTCTTATGATCTTATGATTATGTTTCTCTTCCATTCTCTTCTGTTATTTATCTTTAATGCTGTGCTGCGTTCTGCCAGACCGATGGTTGAAAATACTATTTATACACAAACATGCCTTAAAGCAAACAGTGAAACAATGAAAGCATGATTATGGACTTCCTCTTGGGACAGGGCTTTGATCTTTAACAATATGAGCAGCAAACACCCACACAGACACATCCTTGTTTCTAACACTCGTTATAGTGAAACATCAAAAACAGCTAGAGCTAAAAGCGTGTTTATGTGATACCACTGTGCTTACCCTGGCTGTCTTTGTGTATATGGTATATACACTCACTGGCCACTTTAATAGGAACACCTGTACCCCTGCTTGTTCATGCAATTATACAGTCAGCCAGTCATGTGGTAGCAGTGCAATGCATAAAATCATGCAGATACAGGTCAAGAGCTTCAGTTAATTTAGTTAACATTAAATATCAGATATTTCCTTGATTGATTAAATATTCAAAAATATCAGAATGGGGGGAAATGCGAGCTCTGTGACTTGTACAATGTTATGTCTGTTGGTGCCAGATGAGCTGGTTTGAGCATTTCAGAAACAGTCTCTGAGTTTGCACAGAATGGTGCAAAAAACAAAAAAACATCCAGTGAGCAGCAGTTGGAAACACCTTGTTGAGAAGAGAAGTCAGAGGAGAGACTGGCCAGACTGGTTTGAGCTGACAGGAAGTCTGCAGTCACTCAAATAAGCACTCTTTACAACCATAGTGAGCAAAATGCACAAAACATCAAACTTTGAGGCGGATTGGACAACAACTGCAGAAGACCACACCAGGTTCCACTCCTGTCTGCAAAGACCAGGAAACTCACCGAGCCTGGGCAGTTGGAAGATTGGAAAAACATCACCTGGTCCTGGTCCTGTTTTTGTGAACCTGTGTCTACCATAGCATCAGATTTCTGTTTAACTATAACATCTCACCTCACTAATTTTGCTTAAAAACATATAATAATATCTAGATTATGCTGGAGCTGTGATTATTTAATGCCCATTAAATAATCATTACCATGAATAATATTGTTTTGACCAGTTGAGGAGCTCCTCAAGCGTTCTTTAGAAATTCCTACGTGTTATTTCTGACACACAATCGCAAAGTGTTCTAAAGACTGCAAAAAAAATTTGGGGAACTTGTGGAACAGCTTAATTGGGCTAATTAAGCACACTGTAAGGCTTAACAATAATCCTGTGTGGTTGCATCTGTTGCTACAAGTGTAACAGATTATATTATGATTCCACCAGTGCTTTGTAATGGTTCGACCTTTATTACTTTACATTTTCACACAGCCTTTAAATAATGTTATAATTAGTGTTCATATGCAATAACAGTAGCTTTTAGAAGCTGACTGTAGCATTTTAAAAACAAGGCTGATTTAGGGAGGTTTTGTAGTTTCCATTCCATTTCTCAGTTCACCTACTTAGATTTTCCAATTCAAAAGTAATTAACTTGAATCCATTTATTGAAGTTCAATAAAATATTAATACAGAGTGTTCAAAAACTTTTCACTGGCAGTGTATGTGACTGTACCTTTAGTTAAATAAACATTATTATGGAAGACACATAGCAGGTTTATAATTATATTATTTGTACCTTAGGGACCTAAGATGGAAAAAATCCTCCATTAATATTCAAAGTACCTTTAATAAACTTAACACAATTTTCTACTAGTTGGACTGGACCATGTTTAGACTGCACCAGTTTTCGACATGCTTCGAATAACAGTAGCTTATAGAAATGACTGTAACAATTTAAAAACAAGGTTTAGGGAGTTTTTGAAGTTTTCCGTTATCTATCCTCAATTATTTACTCAGTTTGGTATGTATAGGTTTTGCGTATTATTGTTTAAACACTATTAATCACATGACCAGCCATAAGAACTGGATCTTACCTTACTTTTGCATTGGCACTGTTGAATATGGAATGGTTTGTCTCCTGTAACAGCTCTGTGCTTTGATTGGATTAGATTGGATTATGTCCTTGTAATTATCACTCTGTATCCTATTACTGTGTGTATATTATTATATGTACATATACATCAATTATTATATGTAAAAACATTGCTTTGTGTATATATTTTAAGAGTTACTCCAGTGAGAGTGTGATACTTTAGTGAGCAGCTTGGTTTAAGCGTGCATTATTGATTGTTAACACAGGCGTTATGCGTGGATAATGGTGCTCTGAAAACTGTGAAACTCTTTTGTCCTTCTCCTCCATCACCTGTTAGCTGGAGATGCCTGGCGGACGAGGGCCTCCACCGCCACAAAGCGCCCCGGGCCGTGTGTCGTCCATCTTGGTAAATCCTGTCTCTGTAGGCATTGTTCCCTGACCTTCGACCTTCTCCGACCCATTTTGAACAAGGCAGTGATGAGGAAAGCGGAATGCCTGGGAAAAGGTGGATGTTGTGGGCGTCCCAGTTGGGGTGGGTTGGCGGGGGGTGTTTGTTGGTCTGACCAGGGTTAAATAGCAACAAGTTATAGAGCCATGTTGCACAGAAATACAATGCTGTATCCCTATTTAGCAAGCCAAATGTAACAGTGATGGGGAAAAAACTATGAGATTACGCGAGGAGGAAACACTGAGAGAGGAAGCCATTGTCCTTCGGCCCTTCATTTTACAATCAATCTGAATTTCTCAAAGCAGTCAAATGTGCTGATGTCACTAATAATAAATGAAAGCTATACTGTAAAGCTGAAAGCACTTACAGCTCCTTCATATTTTCTGGCTTGGGAGGTTAATATAAAGTTGACATGAACATAACATCTAGTACCAGTTAAAATTCCAGACAGATGTGCATAAATAATCTGAAGACAAATATTAACATTGAAGGTGATGTGTATGTATATTCATTTATTAATAAAATAATGTCTTTTTATGACTAATTGAAGCTTTTTTAGACCTAATCTCTGTCTACTGTATATGCAGCACACGTTTGAATTCCACACACAAGAATTTCACCACATTTTGTACTGAAAAGCTGTTTACTCCAAGCTCACGTATAATGGAAGTCTATGTTGAATTCTGTCAACTATTTATGTGAAACATTTTGTAGAATCATCAACTTTTCAGTCAAACCTGTTTGAAAATGAAGCTCTAAATTTGATTAATCTGTCCTCTTAGACCTCCAGTGTACGTGAGATTTGCATAAAACAGGTTTCTCTTACTTTCTCAGTACAGGAAAATTGTGTTGAAATTTTTGTTTATGTAATCATATATATGCTGCGGATGTAGTGGATCTAGATTAGGTTGAAAACGTTGGAGTATTCCTTTAATGACCAGGAAAATGGATTCAATAACGATTCTACAAGAACCGTAGCAAAACGTTCATGATCATTAGCCAGTATGGTGCATAAATCACTCCAAGTATTCTTTTTGCTCTTGCTCTTATAGCTTAGCAGAAAGCAACGCTTTCTTTTCTCCTCAAAACCCTTCAAGGGACCAGTGCTGACAGGCGCACCCCATGCTAACTGTCATTAACTTCACATCGGTTGCGTTTCTCGCTTTCAGGCTAAACTGAAGTAATTACTCTGAAGCTCGCAGCATTCCTGCCGTGGCCCCCTGGTTTTCTCACTATGCCCCGTTTCACTGCCCTGTGGAGAAATGACCTCTACATCTCTCCAGAAACCCCATGTCTGCCCCCATCAGCTGATATAATTAAAGTAAAGATGACTGTGATGATTTGGGTTAGAGACTCTAAAACAACACACTGGCTTTGGGTGAAATGTGCTTTCTCTCTCTCTCTCTCTCTCTCTCTCTCTTCTGTGTGTGTGTGTGTGTGTGTGTGAAGAAGGTTCAAACTCCTGCTGCTGTTCGGAATGGAGTCCATCATGATCCCCCGCTCAGTTTTATTCCTGCCTGTTGGTGCAGACATTATGCTAATCCAGCTCTCCTTCTGAATCGCTTCAAGTTTTATCGAAACCCAAATCTCATATGAGTAACTACAGAACGTGTGAGAAATAGAGAGAAAGAGAGAGAAAGAGAGAGAGTGGGGTGTTAATTAAAGGAATACTCCTGCATTTGTCAGCTAATCTCTATTCTCTACATCTGTAGACAATAATTTCAATGTTTCTCTGTACTCAAAAACAAGAGAAAACTTGCCTTTCTCTAAATTAATTTATGATGGATGTCTAAGGGCAGGTGTTGGACTCAGTTATGGTTAAAATGCATGACTACATAAAATGTGACACTATGACTGTTACAGTATAACAGTAAAGGGCTTAGAATGAGACTGACACCTGCTTTTAATGGAGTTTTATGCAACTTTCCAATGCTGGAGCAGTACAGATATACATTTTGCATAATTCAACATCTGCCCTTAGACTTCTATTGTAACTGCATTTTGAGTAGACAGGTTTTCTGTTGTTTTCTCACTGCAGGGAAACGTGTTGAAATTCTTGTGTGTGGTAATGACACGTTACTGACTTATGCAGCAGACAAAGATTAGGTTGAATTCCACTGAAGTATTGCTTTAAATTAAAATATTTCACTGCATTTATTTCACATATGAATATTTCCATTTTGAAAACAAGCACAGTGAGGAAGAGGAAGTGGAGTGAAAGATGAGACGACAATGTTGTCGAACACACGCAGTGACAGGAGAATGCTGTAGTTATTTTTCTCCTTCACCCTGTATGAGTTTCCTTCTCATTTCTTCCTTCTTCATTTTCTGTCACACGAAGGGAGCCAGCGAGGGAGGGAGGGAGGGAGGGAGGGAGGAAGAGAGAGAGAGAGGGAGAGAGAGAGAGAGAGGGAGGGCCAGAGGAATAATATTTGTGAGTTTCCAGATGATGGAATTTGATTAGAACTGGAGCTTCCATTGAACAAGGAAGAGAGAGAGAAACTTCCACAGAGAGAGGAAGAAGAGACACAGATGCTGTCGTACATAACTAAAATTATGCTTCTTTTTCACCCACACACCCAACAACACACACACACACACACACACACACCAAACATGAATATAGCCTGTGCTGTGAAAGACTAATACAAGCTGCATGAAAACCCTCTGGCACCTGCCAACCCTTCCAGATCAACTCCTTATAAAATATACGATTGAACACACTATATTTATATTTGGAGCAAAAATGAAAGATGTAACTTTATGTGTATATATATAAATATATAAAGTATGTGTGTGTGTGTGTGTGTGTGTATATATATATATATATATATATATATATATATACATATATATACAGTCAGGTCTGGAAGTATTTGGACAATGACAGAGTTTTTGTGATTTTGCCTTTATACACCACCACAA
>CM075028.1:11175143-11187063 GCA_037576675.1 Pangasius sanitwongsei
ATTAAAATTATGGTTATATTAACAATTATGTCACTTTGTCCAAATACCTTTGAGCCCCTGAAAATGGAGGTACTTTGCTGAAAATGGCTGCAATTCCTAAATGGAATATAAATCCTATATATATATATACACACACACACACACATACATACAGATATAGATATGTATATATCTATAGATATGTTATATAGATATTATTGTTTTATATATATATATGTGTGTGTGTGTGTGTGTGTGTGTTTGTATAGATATAGATAACACAACGTTTAATCTTAATCTAATTTCACTGCAGACCTTTGAACAAAAAGGCATCATCCTGTAATTTGTTTCCTCAGTCCTAACGAAATATTCTTGTCAGTTATGGAAAAACGAGTAAAACGCGAAGGATCTGGAAATGTGCATTCCTCGGAAAACGACAAGACTATCCGTTTTTAGTTGATCACATCTACTTGCATAACATAAAAGAAACGAAAAGGGTTGGGAAAAAAAAACATATGTGCAGAAAACGGGAACGACATGAATTCCACACACAGGAATCTTGAAAATGTTTACATTTTTTTCTGCCTGTTTCTTGTGTAAAAAGAAACACGTCAACACGACGCCTACACGTCGTTCCGGTTCTCTGCACACTCAGTGCTCCTCAGCAATCACACACTTGTTCAATTATCCCGGTTTCCTCCATAAAAAATATTAGTTTACAATGTTATAATAGTAATAAACAGATCACTCTGAGTAAACACAGGAGAAGCGCAAGTTAATATGAGGCCAAAGCTTAAACTATGTTTGTTTCCATGAACAACTCGTACAGAAACGAATTTCTTTAATCAGCACATGTATGAACTCACCTGATCATCCTTTCTGATGTAAATATAATATTTGCTAGTTAGCTGATTATTAAGGAGTAAAGCATTTGATCTGTACGCACATTTATTTCATAAAAATATTTGGGTCTGCACAAAATAAAAAGTCTGTGGTGTATTCTGGGTAATTAGTTTAATGAAACAGGTGTATTAAAATGAACAAACATCTCAGATTATTTTTTAAGCTATAAATGAATCTGATTTCGTTTTGTTCAGTCTCTTATAATATTGTAGTGTTGCCTGGTCAGATTTAGGCTACTACTGATGTTTATATTGTTTTTTTTTTTTTTTTACATTTTATTTATTTGTTTTTTATTTGCATCCAGGCTATGACAGTTAGGCTGTTTAAGTTATTTAGTGAGACTAATAGTGCTGTCCTCAAGAATGTGAAAAATGTGCAGGGTCTTTAAAAGGTGAGAAAATGAGACACTCTGGTTTCTTTTTAACAAACTGACATTGATGATTTTTTTTCATTGCATGTGGCGTCTGAGAGTCTGCGCATTATAGCCGTTTAAAGGAAAACTCTGCCCACGGGTTTGGGCTCACTTTATTGTAGAGAGGGCAAAAAAAAAAGAATCACCGAATCACCGCCGTCACCAGGGCAACCGGGTGGCATCCGACCGCATAATACCGGTTGAGTTCAAAGCGCGCGCCTGCGCCTGTTTCCTGCGAGCTCATGGCTCCTGCCTTCCTCCGTCCAGAGCAGTGAGAGCTCTTATCCAAACAAACCCCACAAAACCTGTTGGTTTTCGGAGGAAGTTTTGTGAAGAGACAAGAGGAAGGAGGAAGAGAGTGTGTTGTGTGCAAATGTTTAGTCCAGAGTGGTGCTTATAAGAAACACATCCTACTAATTAAGTGTCATTTCTACAAGTGCCATTTGTTTAAAGAACACTTGGCGAATTCCCATCATGTTATTCAAAAACAGAAAAGAAAAAAAAAAAATGCTAACAGGTCATTACATGCTTTAATCTCTTATTAGCCCATGACCTCTATTTATTATGACTCATTTAAATTTAAAATTCGTTGTTAATTTAAACTTTTCACTCAGAATCATTCATTCAGTTGAAGAACCCCCATAATCCATTTAAAAAAAAATAAAATATAGCCTATAGCAAATATATTTGCTAGCTGGTGATTAGCCTCAACGTATTAGCTGCGTATTACAGCTCATTAGCATATTAGCCGACTTTTTTTCTTTTACCACAATATATGGATTTAAAACCAGTGTTGTGATTAAACCTTGGTATCTTTTTTTGTAAGCATTACACTTTTTTTACGATTACCCTCAGGATAGCGACTTTTAAAAAAGTTTTCGGATAATATCCCCTTGTGATAAAGCCAAAACAGTGTCTAATTTGGCTAATGTGCGGTAATAAACAGCTAGCAAAACATTAATGCCTTAAAAGTGTTAGCGTGATGTTTACATCGAAAGTTATGATGAGAATTCGTTCACTGAGTTGCTAAATAAATCATGAAATTTGACTTTTAATCTTCAAAACTTATTTCAAAGTCAATAAATAGCTGGGAAAAAAACAGAAAACTATGCTAATATGGAAAATAAATCGTGATAACCATTAGCTATTTTAGCTATGCTCACTTGAATACGAAATCCTATTGTTAAATTTAAAAAATAGCCTAACTTTTAAAAAAAAAACGAATTTAAAACGAGAGTCTAAGAGATAAACAAACCATTATTAATTAATTATTTAGTTAGTGTCTGTAATTATGTCTTGTTCAGTTTCTTTGTTTTACTGCTGTGACAAGGTATCTATCTATCTATCTATCTATCTATCTATCTATCTATCTCTATGCCTGCTATTTTCTTACATGTGAATTAGCATGTAAGTCTGAATTAAACTAGCGTATATCGGCTATAAAAGACTTGACACAAAATGTAAACTTTAGTCACTAGTGTTTTTACTGAAATGGCTGAAGAGGTTTATAGTAAAAATAAAGAAAAAAAAAAGAATGTAGAAATGATAAGCCATTAGTCCAGCACTGTGCTCGAATCAGACATGTGTAACTTCTCTAATGTTTGAGGTTTATAGACTAACAGTGTTTGTTTTTCATTCTGTTATAATGTTTCACATTAAACATTGTGTATTTTAGCTCTTTTTGCAGCACAGTGTGTCCCCTATAGACGTTCGCATCATTTTTCAAGACATGGAAGCTTTTACACACTGGGGGGAAAAAACAAAACAAAAAAACCTTCTTGTACATGTACACGTTTAATGTGTACTGTTTAAGGCCAGACTGCATGGCACATCTGAACGCAGTAAGCGGTAATGCAGTGCAGTGTTCCGGTTCATTACAGCCATAAACACCGAATCCGCTGCAACTGAGCGCGCGGTCCTCAAGGTCAACATCAGCAGCGCGCGCGGGACTCCAGCTGGGGCTCGCTTTTCTGCTCAGCTGCCAAAACAAAAATTATAATTGGCTATAATATATGTATTGGAATGTAAAAATAAAAAGCATACAGACGGACTGGGATGCACTGCACCTCGTGAACCTGTGGTGTGTATTATACAGCCTCATGCGCAATGTAACAGCTGGTTGTATCACATAGCCTAGTTTTTTTTTTTTTTGCTGGTTGAGAGGCTGAAGCAGTCCAGATGCGTGCGTAACCCTAGCAACAAACTTATTATTATTATTATTATTATTTATTTCTGAGACTCTGGCTTGCAATCTGGGAATGCATATGCGCATACACACTTCCTGTGTCACCCTCTTCGACATTTATCCTACCAGATATCCGCTTGAATGAAGAATGTACATTTTACGTGCACATTTCCACCTCATGTACCTTTTTTTTTTTTTTTTTTTAAATAAATAAATATCAGGATTACAGATAAACACACGTAAACTGTCCAAACACACAGCTCTTCATTCCTAGATATTATATTAGCATTATGTCTTAGGGAGTTTGTTCAGCAAATGCTGGTCAGTCGTTTGTAAACGCCACCAAACACCATCTAACATCGCAGCCCTGCTACAGGGGCAGTAGACGCTGAGCAACAGTGCGCACAGATCAGTCACGGTGACTCGGCGTCTGATTGGACGAGAGTAACGGATTAGGGATTGACAGCAGCCAATCGGACCGCAGCGGGGCTCCTGTAGTAAAGGGGGCGTGGAGGAGCGAAGAGGGAGATAAACACAGCCAAATCCGAAAAAGTAGCACATTTGCAGACAGACAGGAGTACGAGTGTGTTCAGACTAGTTTTTAAATTTTTTTGAGCATCAGTTTTTTTTTGTTTGTTTTTTTTTCGCGCATCAGTTTTTGGGTTTTTTTGGGGGGGCATCAGGTTGTACGTGTAGAGATCGACTTTAAACCTCTACCAGAGGACATGTTCTGTTTGTTAGGATTTTAAAGCAAACTTTAAAAAAAGAGGGAAAAAAAAAAGCTGTGAGATGATCAGAATTTGAGCACACATTTGTTGGGTCATGTTTTGATTTGCTTTTTACGCACGGGGTTCTTTTACGCACCGTACACACGCAGAGAAGCCGAGAAGTGAGCAGCGATGCTGCTGGACGCGGGTCACCTGGCTCCATTCGCCCGGCATCACCACGCGGGTGAGTCACACGACAGGGACGCGAGTTTTGCAGAAGCGGCGCATGTGGGCGCCTTCAAGCTGAGCCACGGCGAGCTGTCTCCGGGTCAGGGAGCTGCCTTCGGCCCGCAGGCTTCAGGCTACGCGGCTCTGGGCGCCTCATACGGAGGCTCCGCGTTCGGCTCGGCCCGAGACTTCTTGTTGCGCGGACGCGGCTTTGCAGATCCAGAGCGCGGCCTCTTCAGCCCGGCGACCGGAGCGCTTCATCCCTCCCATGCGGACGCGCAGAGTCATCTGCTATTCCCCAGCTTCCACGACCAGCACAGCTCGACCAACAACGCGCTGTTCGCACGCCCGGACCAGTACCACCACCAGGTGTCCAACGCGCGGCCTGACCCGTACGGCCAGTACGGCTTGAACGTAGCAGCCGCGCATCACCATCACCCGGCAGCCTTCTTCCGCTACGTGCGGCAGCAGTGCGTCAAGCAGGAGCTCGTGTGCAAGTGGCTCGAACCGGACCGCGAGAAGCGCCGCTGCGGCAGAACCTTCGGCACCATGCACGAGCTGGTGGCGCACGTCTCCGCGGAGCACGTCGGCGGACCTGAGCAATGCAACCACGTGTGCTTTTGGGAAGAATGCCCTCGAGAGGGAAAGGCCTTCAAGGCCAAATACAAACTGGTGAACCACATTCGCGTGCACACAGGGGAGAAGCCCTTTGCGTGTCCGTTCCCAGGATGCGGCAAAGTGTTCGCGCGCTCCGAGAACCTGAAAATACACAAGAGAACGCATACAGGTGAATACACCAGTCCAGACTTTTACATTCATATATCGACATCATGATTAGTCTTAATTGTACATCATGTTTTTATTTGATTGTTTATTTATTTGCAACTGCACTGACACATAAAATCACACTGAATCACATGAAAAGCTTTTCCACTGCAGCTTGCGTGAAATATGTTAAACAAGCCACTGCACTCATTAAGTAACTTCCTGTTTAGGATTACCATTTGCAACTAGAATCATTTCCATTACTTTCCATGGAATTGTGTATGTACACGTGTAATGAGAGCCACTTCACAAGTTTTTGACCTGCGCGCTTTTCCGGTCATCAATAAGCGCGAGACGACGTGTTAATACTCCATTTCCATGGTTACGTGATGGCACTGTTGGCTTTGGATGCATGTGTGCGGTACAGCAGGTCTAAAGATAGGAAGTAGGTGTGAATTGTGCTTTTTTTTTTATTGAGGGCTGAGTGCTGGCAATAAAATGTGGCTCAGGGTGCAAGGGTGCGGGGTTTGGGGGTGGGGTGGGGGATTTCAGGACTGTTAGTCCATTCTCGTGTTATTTCTTCAGTTG
Source organism: Pangasius sanitwongsei (assembly GCA_037576675.1). Classification (NCBI taxonomy): domain Eukaryota; kingdom Metazoa; phylum Chordata; class Actinopteri; order Siluriformes; family Pangasiidae; genus Pangasius; species Pangasius sanitwongsei. The sequence goes on from CM075028.1 coordinate 11,180,911, forward strand.
ATCAGAGTTAACCCATTTTGATTTATTTGTATTACTTTTTCCAGGGGAGAAGCCGTTTCTGTGCGAGTTTGAGGGCTGTGACAGACGCTTCGCCAACAGCAGCGACAGGAAGAAGCACATGCACGTGCACACATCCGACAAGCCGTACCTGTGCAAACTGTGCGACAAGTCGTACACTCATCCCAGCTCTCTGAGGAAACACATGAAGGTGAGCTAGACGAGATGCACACAGCTGTGCTTCATGCCATGCGTGCTATTACCCTAATAAAGTCTTATCAAGCTGTCTCTAATGCCATTGCGGTTTCTCCTGCAGGTTCACGACGAGCAGAGTTCAGTCAACGAGTCCTCACCGACCGGAAGTTCCGGTTACGAGTCGTCCAGTTTGGTGTCGCCGTGTTCAGAGACTCAGAGCACCACCATGTCTCCAGACTCCGCCGTGCTGAACAGCAGCAGTCACAGCAGCATAGCGTCCAACTTCAGCGAGTGGTACGTTTAGGAACCATGAACTCCTCACAGGCTGCGTCCAAGACTGTCCAGAAGTGCAGAATGGCGTGGTCTGGGATGCAGCAGGACTTCAGTGATCAACAATGTAGACAATCCTCTAAAATATAGAAATACTGTTTATGAAATAATCACATACAGTGCTATGTTATGGACAATTACAGGCTCTTTGCCTACTCACTCATTAATGTTTTTAATGCGTCCTGTGATGATAACCCCCCCACCCCCCACCCCCACCCCCCTTCCTCCAGTCAGTGGAACAATCCGTTTTTCCACAACACAGAATTTTTCCACGGAGTTCAATTTCCGTCGACTAAAAATATTCACTGTAAAATCTCCGACTCTACTCAGAGTCGATTGTATATATAAAATAAATGAAGGTTTATCTCTTTTTTTGGCTTTTTTGTTTATCAGTATTGCACTGTGAAGAAAATGCTATTATCCACTGTGTATTATAAACAATGAAGGATGTATTTCTCGTCTAAAGAAATAAATATTTGTTTTTCTGTAATAAGGTTGTGGCGGTTTGTGTCTTGTGCTATGAAGTTAGGAAGGATTATGTGCAATGAAGAGCTGACTGAAGAATAAAAATGATAACTATAAATCACACTAAAGGAAAATGGACACTTGTTCCTTTTCTATTTGAGAAACACATCGTTTATGAATTGTTAATCTTCCATATCGAGCCTACATAGAACTTTCTTATTGAAAACATATACATAAAAGACATTTAAGAATATAGCCTGTAAAATGCATATTGTGAAAGACTAATATTTTATGGAAAACAGCTAATAAATGGTATAGCGTGGTGTTGTTCCCTACTACATATGTCTTGTTTAAGACTTTTGTAATATTTTTTCAATGTAAAATAGGTACTTTTTATAAAAATAAAACAGACATTTGTGGAAAAACCTTGTTGTTGAGAACAGTGAAGAATTAACATTCAGTTGGAAATTGCATGATTATTATATTTAAAAGCTTGTACAATAATTTTACAACTTTTAACAAAGGTATAAAATTTGGTATAAATTGGTATAAATTTAAATAAGCAAGAAAATACTTGAAAAGCTTTACGTTGTAAATACAGACCTAAAGTTTCTACCATATATATCAGCCAAAGGAGTCCTAATAGGTCCTTAATTTATTATAGATTTTTAAAGAATTTGTACATGTTACTCTTTTAATCTTTATCCATACCATGCTGCAATGAGTAAATAAAAAAAGCATTTTAAATTTTACATATATATATATATATATATATATATATATATTACACAAACAGGTGAAAGTGTAGATACATAGCTGAATAATTTCAGTTGCACTTTCATGATCTTTTAAAACACAAGCTACATCCTGAAACCTGTACTGGATATTAATATTAGCAGTATAACTGCATATAAACTATCAGCAGCATGATGTGATATAAACTTTCAGCAAAAAAGATTTTAGGTAGAATATCAGAATACTAGAATTTTTATTTATTTATTTATTTATTTATTTATTTATTTAACAGGGACAATACAGGCAATACATGACATTTAACAGTAATGTGCATATGGCTTCTAACTTAAGCTTTATTATGTCCATTAATATTATGATTTTATATAAAATAACAGAATAGCATAAAATACTAAGATTTTATGTGCATTGTGATTTAAAAAAAAATAAAATATCAGTATTATGAGCGGATATTAAATATCTGCATTATTACTTTTATCATTTATTTATAATCAAATTACACATTATATTAATATTAATATAATAATAATATTAATATTATTTCTGGATATAAAAGATCTGCATCGTGAGTTTATATATATTATTAGTATTATTTGTGGATATAAAATATGTGCATTGTGATTGGCTGAAAGGGAAAACTCCTCCGAGCGTTCCTGGTTACGTCCTCGCGGTGCGCATGCGCAGTGACCACACGCACGGTTCATCATGGCGGCTTACAGGATAACGCCAACCTTCCAACGAGTTTTGCACGTCGTAAAGGTGAGAATGTGATTCTCATTTTTTAAAAACACACTCATGGTAGTGAAAGGACGGGTTTGAAAATGAATAAAAATGTATATTTTAAAATAACACGACATGTTACGGTCTTGCAGAGAAAAAGCTGTCGGCTACCTGGTTAGCGAGTTGAGATGAGTGTTAGGGCGAATCCCAAATACCATCTTTCTCCCTGTACAAGTGCACTTCAAAGGCTATGACGAAATGGATTCTGTGGTGTACGTAGTGCACTATGTGTGTATAAGAGGAAGGTATTTGGTACTCAGCCGTTATTCAGTGTCTGGGCACAAGTCCTTCAAGATGTATAATGCATATGTTAGATATTTATATTATTTTGTTCCAGGAAGTAGGAATGAAATGCAACCGCCATGTTAAAATAGCAGCTGGTGTGTCTAAAGTGTTAAAGCCTCCTGCTGAGAGGCTCGAGGGCTTTTCAGCTCATTTCTAACTCGCTTTCAACTCAAGCACAGTGTCAGCAGGCAGTTAATTGAAATGAACATGAGCTAAAATCAGCATTTTAGTTCATGTGAGCTGTCTTTGGCTCCACAGTAACCTTGTCCACCTTGTTCAAGTACCTGTCCTTCTTTAAACTGTCCACGTCACGTGACCGAAATGACGTCCATCACAGTGCAAACACCTACACACGAGCATTTTTATTTACACATTATATTATATTTTTATTGTCCTACTTACAGCTAGATTTTAAGATCACACCCAACATTCTGTTATTCATTACAGGATATGACTGATCTAGGACCAGTGTTTGTTAGGGATAAAATACCAAACAGTGATTATAATTCTCCAGTAGTTGTGATATCATTTGCCATATATAACAAAAATTTAACTCTTTTCTCCTCTTACACCAAATGTAGTCGTTCATCCGCGACATTTTTGGTGTCAAACATGTTGATAATATTAGACTTAGAATGAGCAATATGTAAGGAATAAAACACAAGATTTCTAATAAGTATTTAATGAGCAAAGCGAGGGAAATTAGACAGTTAATACAAAAACTGAATCTTAACATCCAATCATTTGCTAGTTAAAGTGACACCTGATGTTAGGAATGTATTATGATGTTAATATATTATTGATAATACATCATCATTTCACCCAGCCTTAGCCTTGGCTGATTGGCTATATTTGGGGTAAAGGAATAAAGCAAATCTTTAGGTGGTGTCACTAGATGACTGATCATTTGGTTTCTTGTGTTATACATATTGCAGTGATGACTTGTTAAAATAACTTAGCACTGTCTATTTCAGCACGCCTCTCTGCGGCCCACGTGCTGGCTCATAAGCCGCCATGCCTGCTACTCCACTGTGTGTGACCCCAGTGAGAAGGTGAGCTTCAGCACCTCTGCTATACTTATCAGAGGCCCAGGACAAGTTCTTATCACTCATATGTCTGAATAAAGGTACCAGGGAAACTGGAGTCGAGAACATATGAGCGCACCCTCATGGCACGGGTTCTTTTTGAGACGAACTTCTCCAGCGGCCAAATCTCCAATACAAACATGGCAGCATTTTAGTGCTTTGATCTGCCTCCTTCAAACAGCCAGTGCCCAGAGGCTGTGTGTGTGTGTGTGTGTGTGTGTGTGAGAGAGAGAGAGAGAGAGAGAGAGAGAGAAAGGGATAGTATGTTTGATTGTTTGGTACAGACTTAGGAATGCAACACACACATTTCTGCTTACTGTGGAGTAACACTGCTGGAATCCTGTGTGTGTGTGTGTGTGTGTGTGTGTGTGTGTATGTATGTGTGTGTGTGTGTTTACTCAGGAGGTTACAGCTCAGATTAGTGGACTATACAAAGTGGCCTGGATGTGTAAATAAGCCTAAACTGTGATGGTATTGAGACAGATTGATGTACAGAAAAGTTGTAGACTGGAACTAATCTAAATACTGATATACTGATTTGATGGATAGATGGATTAATGGTTGGATATATTAATATTAATTTAATACATGAAAAGATAAATAGATACATAGATTGGATGGAGGGATGTATAGTTAAACATAGTTGAATGGACAGATAAATGTGTAGGTGAATGGATTGGCAGATGAAATGGATAGATTATAGGATTGATGTTTGGATAAATGAATGGATGAATAGATAGGCTGGATGGATGGAGGGATGGACTGATTACATAGATGGATACATAGATGGATACATGCATAGATTGGATGCATAGATAGAGGGATGGGTGAATAGATGCATCGATTGTTTGGATGGTTAGATAGATGGATGAATGCATGAATTGGATACATAGGTAGGTGGATGGATTGATAGACTGATTGTTGGATACATGAATGGATTATATAGATAGATGAATAGATAGGCTGTATGGATGGATGGAGTGATGTATAGTTTAAGGAAGTGTAGATGGATGCATACAGTACATGGATAGATGAGTGGATGGATTTGATTGTTGGATACAAGAATGGATGGGATAAAATTTGGATGGTGGGATGTATAATTTAAAAAGATTAATGGAGAGATGGATGGATTGATGTTAGATGGATGGATACATGCATAGATGGGTAGGAGGATTGACAGCTAGACAGATGGAATGGATGTATAGATAGATGGATAGAGGGATGTATAGTTACATAGTTGAATTGAGAAGAATAAACGGAGGAATAGATATATGGATGGGTGAAGAGTTGAATGGATGGATATATAAAGAGATGGACCACTGTTTGGCTATGGATGGAGTGATGTATTTATAGGTAGATGAATGGATGGATAGAGGATAGTCTAATAGTTGGATAGATGGATTTCTTGTATGGATTTTGTGTATAATGTGTTTCTCACTAGTGTTAAAGGAGTGAGATTTGGTCTGCAAACACCTTCATATTACAAACATTCAAGTCTATATTTAGATTCAGTGTGGAAAAGAGAAAGTGCTCTCTCTCTCTCTCACACACACACACACACACAGACTCACACACGTGGACAAATGACTTGTTGTCAAAACAAATGTCCTAATCGCTCTGTGTTCTGGCTCTCTTCCTGCAGACCTTTGATAAGATCCTCATCGCAAACAGAGGAGAGATCGCCTGCAGGGTGAGTGGAGTGTGTTTGTGTGGAATTATCAGAAGGAAAGTGTGTGTCGTTGAGCTCCTCAGGCACTTACAGGTGTGGGGTCACTTCAACAGTCCGTCCGAACATAAATTCATAAAGAACGCATACAGCTTTAGTCAGGGAGCTGAATTTCATCAAATGCCTTGCTCAATGATTGATTTTGCAAGAATGCATTGTAGCCAGTTCTGTCCACAAATCTGTAGCGCAACATCTAAATGCAACATTTCACTAACACACACTAATATAATGTGGAATAAAGGGGATTTTTATTTTGCAATGCAAAGTAATATAAAACCTAACAAACACTAACAGACGCTGCAACACTACATGCTTCATTGTTTTATATTAGACATTACATATTTTCATTTATTCAAGAATAATAACAGAAAAGATTTGGAATTGGATTAACAGAAATTTCATTTCACTTAAATGTCTATATACAGTTAGATCCGGAAGCATTTAGAGTTTTTGTGATTTTGCCATTTTCAGGGGCTCAAAGGTATTTGGACAAAGTGACATAATTGTAAATATAACCATAATTTTAATACTTGGATG
>CM075028.1:11209090-11226172 GCA_037576675.1 Pangasius sanitwongsei
TTCACTGAGACTGACAGACACAAAGGCCACACCTCATTCACTGAGACTGACAGACACAAAGGCCACACCTCATTCACTGAGACTGACAGACACAAAGGCCACACCTCATTCACTGAGACTGACACTTGTTGTTAATAACACTTGTTATTAACTCAGACACTGTTTCTCTGGTTGATTTTTTTTTCTTTTTTTAGGATCCCTACAAATCATTCGGTCTTCCCTCCATTGGTCGACTCTCTCAGTACGAGGAACCAGTAAACCTCGCTGATGTGAGTACTCTGTTAGCGACATTTACAGAATGCTGCTAGCTGCTATACCTTTGCTGCATGTCCAGTTGTACTGACCTAGGCCATATTATTAGGTATACCTACATTGTACCAGCACTCGTTTGGTAATCACCCCTTACATACAGTCACTTTGTAGGTATACAGTTAGTACTTGTAGCTTATTTATTGCTATGGCACAATGCCAAATGCTTCTACTCTGTTCATCATTGGCTTCATTTATTTATTTTTTTCTTCCAAACATGGCTTTATATTTTTCATTTAACATTACAGTGACGTGTCATTTCTCAATCTTTTACTTAAGTTGTGTATAAAAGTTTTTGTAAACCGAACAGAAATTAAAAATTCCTGCCAGGTTTTGGTAAAACCGATTTTCTTTGTACTCACGTGCGCATGTTGATAAACACCAATCAGCTGTAAAATACCAAGCATATTCATGGGACTGTTAATTTACATCCAGTGATGCCTATAAAACTCCATAAACGGCAAAGCTCACAGAGCTGAAAATGATAACATGGTGAAAAAGCCTCCTAAGTGCAGCGTGTGCTAAATATTCCAGTAATACAGCACGCCAGCTACCGCAGACACACACGAACTCTTCGTCCTTTTACACAGCACCATAACGTTTGTCCTAACTGAATGACTAGCCTTATTTAACGTTATTAATACAGATAATTAATTCATATGAGACAACTGAGTTACACAAAATATTTTTCATTAAATTTGCACCTGCATTTGAAATAAACAAGTCATTTAAACCTGTTATATAATCTGTATATAAAATTACAGTAACTTATACTATTTGAAGTCTATTAATTGCGATTCACGTGTGAGTCTCCTTATGCATTAAATTTACGCAAAATCAAGAGCTCTTGTAGGTTACGAACGTTTTTTTTTTTAACAAATTGGATTTTTATGCACAGTTTATGAATAAATACATTCCTGTCCAGGTTGATAAATGAAATCTTTTGGCAGCTACACAGATCAACAGGATCATAACTTGCATTCTGTATCAGAGTGTGTGTGTGTGTGTGTGGAGCTGGTGTGTTTGGTCAGGATGCTCACGGCTCAGATGTGCTTTGAAGCTGAGACTGTGGGGGGTTCGCCTCTTTACAGCTTTCCTGCCTCAAAAGTAAACATGTAATTGATACCAGAGCTCAGGCCATCCTGTGTGTTTGTGTGTTCTGTATGTGTGTTTATACTCATTAACTACAAATGTGCCCTATTAATGTTTCTGAGTATCAAGATATTTATTGTGCACTGGTGTGACAGATGCCTCTGCATCTTATAGCAGGTACAACAGAACATTTAACGGTCACTAGAGTAAAGAAAGCAAACATCAGTGAGGATGTTAACGCTCATTTTCTGCCTTTTATTTTCATCGCTCACAACACACACGCGTTTTTACTAGTGTCGTGTTATGGTGCTGTGAGGCCTAAGATAGCACAGCTTTGAAATACGCTATTGTCCTCCTCATCTGTTTGTTGTTCTCGACAATAAAGGCGAAAATATGCATTAAAGAAGACTTTATATAACCATATTGTATAAAACTGGACTTCCTCAGGATGTTGTAAAACTCTTTGATCAGAACTCGGGTCTTTTCCGTCTCAGATAAATTCAATCGTCCCAGCCTCAGTAAGTGCTGGTGTAAATTTCATCATGGTATCCTTTCAGAGGAGTGTTTCTGTTTTTGAGGCCACATTCACACACTACAACCACAAACTGCAGTTCTGTAGTGTCATTAATTCTTAACATTGTGGCAGTCTGTAATTAGCACAAAGATTATTGTCATTCTGTTATCATTATCGCTCCACAGTGTACTGTAGCGGCTTCTTCACTCAGTTTCTAACTCTTTATTAAAGCAAAATGCACTCAAACGCCGGATTTAAAAAAAAAAAAAAAAAAAAAAAAAAAAAAGCTCAGTTAAAACAGATTCCCAACTGGCGCAACAGAAAAGCGTTCCTCCTATCATTGGCAGATCGTGAGACCATGAGAGCCATCTGCAAGTCTAAGAGAGCAAACTGTTCTGGAGGGATGCTCTACGTCCACTGTCAATCACAGCGACACTAACCAATCGTGGGCACATATGAGCTCATGTATGTGGAAGAGGGCAGAGAGCACTTTCCTCCGAGTGTGGGTTACACTGCTCTGTGATGCAGCAGGAGTTAAATATCGTAAATATATGGAAGCTGGCTTCATATGCTTTGGAGGAAGCACATGTAGCTGTTGGCAGCTGTCGTATGATAGGGCAGAGCTGGCTGTTGGGTGGGAATTGGCAAAATCAAAATTCGAGAGAAATTGGGGGAAAACCCCCAAAATAAAACAGACATATGCAGTATTTGTGTACTATTATTATTATTATTATTATTATTATTATTATTATTCTTTTTTATTTTTTTATTTTTTTATTATTTTTTTTTTTACATATGATGTCACAAATAAGCTCAAGGCTTAAAGCCAATCACATCTGATATGCAAATTATTAGTGGATGACAGTGTGGTACCTGAGAACCATAAGCCACAGCTACTTACTGAACTAGCTAGTTATTTAACTAGGCTGATGTTAGTAGAGAAAAAGTGTGATTATTGTGGTATAATTTGGCATATTTGTCTTTTGTTAAATAAAATGATGGAAATACAGTACAAATTGAGACGCTGGTTCTGAAATCTTTCTCGTCAAGAGCTGTGACATACACAAGCTAGATTACTAATTTGGAAAGGCAGGGTAATTTTCTAATTTGCATATTCATATGTATTCATAGCTCCTGGCATTTTTATGACAGGAAAATATGTGGAGATGTTTAATGGCTTTCTTTTTTTTAAAAAAATATTCAATTGGTTAAGATTAAAATGCTTGAAATGAACATGTTCAGGAGTACTTTAATAAAATAATATTATAGGGCCTGATGTCCAATGATGATCATTACATATGTCATGAAAGCAACCCTAGTCAAATATCAGGCAAATACGTGAAAGATCTCACTCCCTCCCAAGTTTCCTTGCTAGAGAGTTTCTTCCAGTTTCTTAACTTGGTCAGTGATGTGCGAATTTCATATTAAACCTGTCCTGATACTTAATGTCCTTTTTTTTTTTTTTTTTTTGCATTTCCTCTCAAGGTGCGTGTGGACAGCGGCATTCAAGAAGGAAGTGACATCAGCATCTACTACGACCCCATGATCTCCAAAGTAAGAAGATTCATTTGGATGGTGTTGAGTCTGTGCTGTGAGTTTGCTGAATTTGGATGGTGTGTATTTGAGTTTAATTAGTTGATGTATGTGTAGTTGGTCACTTACGGAGCCACGAGAGCTGAGGCACTGAAGAAAATGGAGGATGCACTTGATAACTACGTCATAAGAGGTAACACACACACACTCACACTGCAGATAAACAGACTCAAGAACATGCACTGTGTCCCATAATGTCAGTCTCTCTCTCTTTCTCTCTCTCACTCTCTGTGAACCCTGAATCTCTTTTAATCCTGAAATTAATTAGGAAAATGATTTAACAAAGCATGTCTGAATTATTATGAGCTAAGCCAATAAAGGGCTCTTTCAAAATTCTCTCTCTCTCTCTCTCTCTCTCTCTCTGTCTCTCAGGTGTGACCCATAACATTCCTCTCCTGAGGGAGATCATCGTTCACCCACGTTTCGTCTCAGGTGACATCAGCACCAACTTTCTGCCTGACGTTTACCCCGACGGGTTCAAAGGTCACCTGTTGACGGCCAGTGAGCAGCGCGAGCTCCTGGCTGCAGCCTCTGCTCTATACGTAGCCACACAGCTCCGCTCACAGAGGTTCCTGGGACAGCAGAGGTTAGTGACAGGAAGTGACTTAATACTGAAGAGCTTCTTAATTTACTTATTTAATTAGTTCCTGACAGAGGGCATGAGGTGAAGCATTTAGGAGCTATTTAGTGCCCATCAGATAGAAACCCATTTTTGTTGCCTACTGGATTAAAGCTATAAACGACAGCAAGTTTCACAAGTTTAAAGCATTAAAAAATTATACCACAGCACTGAATTCTCCATTCTGATTGGTCATGAGGTGTTGATTGACATGATTTGATCGGTGATAGGGTGTTGTGATGTGGCCTAACATGAAGTGGAGCTAATATTCCCACCCTGCAGCTGATTATTTTCCAATAGCCGCACATTTGAAGTATTATATTTCTCTTATACAGTCATTTACCGGTGATTAAAATTTTTTAATTTGTTAAAGAACTACATGTACTTTTTATCCATTTATAGCTACATTTAACGTTTAATGTACATTTAAGCAGCAGTGTGCAACTGTCTGCTGCTGCTGTTTTACTTGCTTATAGCAGCTATAAAAAGTCATTCCCTCACCAACCTCTCTTTTTTTTTCTTTCTCTTGAATTTAATAAGACAGAGTAATGCAGCTTGTCATGGTAGAGAAAGGACAATGCATAAAGTCCTGTGTCTTGAAGACTTTACCTCAAAGCGCTGACACTGGAGACTCCTTCCTAAAAATGCCAAATAAAAAGTCTCCTCACAGAAAACTTAACAATATCAATAATTACACACATTTCTAAGTAGCATTTATGTGGAGCGTCCTCTATACAAGTCCCTGTCTTGAGCTGATACTATAAAAATGATAACGTATCGGAACAAGTTTGTAATATAAACATTGCAGCTGGATCTACTGTCAGAGCTGCTGTTATAGAAGATTAATCAACACCGTCTGACCAATCAGAATCAAGCATTCAACAAAGCAGTGTTATAATAAATATAAAAATCTACTTTGTTAAATCCCAAGCACAAGCTTTCTACACATCATCACTCCTTGGCTTTGGTTGTTATTTCATGCATGTTTCATGAACCTGAACACCATGTTTTGTGGGGTTAATACTATCCTGAGCTGAAGATCAGACTCCTGCTCCCTAATATGGATAAAAATGCAAACTGTGACATTCTCAGTGTTACTAACTCTACTAATAGCTTCATTATTTTCTCTAAGATCTGTAGCACTGGCCAAAAAACACATGCTCCACCAAGCCATCTGTCCAAACATCTCTCCCTCTCCCCTGCCTCCACTTTTTTTTGATCGTTTTCTAAAGTTATTCATGAGAGTGTGTGTGTGTGGCAGGGTGGCTCTCTTTGTAGTGACCGTGGCCCACCATAGTGGAAAAAAACTCTCCCACTAATTGATTTACTTTAGATCTGGTAACAGAGGAGCTGTCAATCAAACGATGCCCTCTGTGTCTGCAGAGTGTGTGTGTGTGTGTGTATGTGTGTGTGTGTATGTGTGTGTGCGTGTGTGTGTGTGTGTGTTTTGTGGCTCTACATGTGTCCAGCATCAGTAAGGTTGCTGTTCTCTAAGCAGGAAGTCAGGGAGGAAGGATTAGGCAAGGGACAGACACTGTTTTTTTGTGTGCTGCTTCTTTTGTTATTGAGATAAACAAGTGAAAGTTTGTCTTTCCTACATCTGGGATCGAGACCTTACGTCTTATTTCTGAGCTGACCGAATTTACAGGAGTATCTTACCCTTGGTTTGCACTTATTTGTACGCTGAACGCTGAAAATTATTGGCACCCTTCACGATGATAAGAAGTGAGCTTAAACTGTGACTATTTTGAGTGCAAACAAATGATACACTGTATAGTATTACTTTAACAATACTCAAATAAAACATGAAACAGTTCTCTTAATATTGCTTTTTTTTGTGGAAAAAAGTGTTGCCAAAATTGTTGGCACCCTTTAATATTTGTAACGTTCCCCAGTGAGAACAGCATAGAGTATCTTCCTCTAATGCGTAACAAAGTTGGAGACACTTTTAGAGGGACTGTTGAATGACTTCAGCATTTTAAGCTGCGTTATCATTCTTGTGTACGTGGATTTTTGTCTTCTGTGTGTGTGTGTGTGTGTGTGTGTGTGTGTGTGTGTGTGTGTGTATATATATATATATATTGCAGGGGTGCCAATATTTCTAGAGTTAACTTTATCCTATGCAAGCTGCAATTCTGTTGACATTTTCTTTATTTTATGAGATATGATGTGATAAAGCAACAAAACCAAATTACTGGCTCTAAGAAATTCCTCAGGTTAATCGTACATCGCGGAGTATTTCCAACATCCCCCAGTTCTCTACTTTCGCAACTTCAGTTCCCACCTTTGTTCTTTTTTCCACAGTTTAGAAATAGGAGCTCTTAACACAGTCTCATCTGTTCTGGGACTTATTGCAAAACACTTTAAAGTACATTTTGAGACACTGATGTGTCTGTATTACACAGTACACTGTATACATTATCTATTACTGTTTCCTGTTAGTACTTAAAAACAGCTGGATAGTCCACGTCCACTAGCAACAACAGTAATGCTGGCTAAGCGCCTGTTATCCAGACTGCTTAATATTTATCTCCACACTAGTGTTTGTGTCAAAACCACTGCTCTGTATATAATGTTGGGTTTGTGTGTGTGTTTTGCAGAGTGTCTAACACCATTCAGGAGAGGAAGAGCTGGGAGCTGTGTGTGGAGTTGGAGAAAGGCGCTCACATGTTGTGTGTAACCCGCTCTGGAACTAACTACACGGTGAGAGTCCTTTCGTACCCCCTTTTCCACCGATCTGTGTTTCTAGCAGTTTATAATTAAATGCCTTAAAATAATAGTAAGAGGATCTTCGATGTGGTCCATTAAAAGTGAAATACTATCTGTACAAAGCACAGAGACATGATAGACAACAAATTTACACAAAACAACAGATAAATAGTTTCATCAGACTTATTTGTTTGTTTTATTTATTTATCTATTATACCACAGCACTGTAGTGCTGATAAATGTTTTATAACAGCAGCTCTGACATTAGTTCAAATCACAGATTTATATTAATGCACTTGTTCTAATAAGTTATTGTTTCTATAGTAACAGTTTACACAAGGACTTCCATAGCGGATGATCCATGTAAATGGATTAAAAACTGTGTGTAATTGTTGAAATGGTGACGCTTTCTGTGAGGATATTTATTTAACATTTATGGAAGGAGTCTCCAGTGTCAGAAAGAAGCTGGCGAGGGAACAGCTGTTATAGCTGTTATTATGCAAGTGATCACAGGAACTAAATTGTTACGTGGATGTACCAGAACATTAAATGCAACTTTTAACAGATAGAAAATGTAACATGATGTTCTTTAATAGATTTTTAAAAATTGTTAGCGTTGTTAAATGTCAAATAAGAGGAATAAAACACTTTGGGATGTGCAGTTATTGGAAAATAATCCACTTCAGGGTGGGAACAGCCGATTCACATCACCCCATCAATGATTACTTATCGACACTGATAACGAAATGTATTGTTTAACAGTAAATTTCTGCCTCTGCTACACTGTTTATGTCTCTTTTTAAAACTTATGTAAATAACTTGAGCTGCTCAAGTTGTTGTCATGGCAGCAAAATGACACCATCCCCCAGCCCATTTCTTACTTATTGGATCCAATTGGAGCTCTCGCTTTCATTCTTTCTTTTTTTTTTTCTTCTAACTTGTACTTTGTTGCCTTGACCCCTCCTCTCGTTCTATTCGATCAGCTGGAGAAGGAATAAGGAAGTGGCAGTGTGCAAGAGGGAATTCTGGGAGCTTGGCATGTCACTCAGTCACTGTGTGTTTGCACACCTGTGGCCGTTCACTCTGGGATGCCCTCAGGGGTCCGTATGGATCATGGTGCTCAGAGGACCCGTGCTGATCTGGGATCGTCGCCCCGTTGTCCATGTAATCAGATTAAGCGGGGTTTAAAGGCAGACTCTGATCCTAGATCAGCTGTACACAGTTGACCCATATAAATGTCATTTCCGTCAAGCCCTATCATTTTTCCCAGCTGTGGACCGACACTCTTGGGCTCACGTCCATCAAAGTGAGTGCAGAGGGCTGATCTGGGGTCAGTTCCTTGCCTTGTAAATGATGAATATTTGTATCAGAGCTGCATAATGATGGCTAAAATGATGAGGGATTTAGAAAAAATCTATTCTGTAATCATGGTATTTATCACAAATGGTTTACGTAATCAGAAAATAGCTTCTCGTAGCTAAGCTCATCAGTATCATAGTCAGTTGTTTAAGCAATCAATAAATCAATTAACATGCTTAATCATGCAACGATAAGTACCATGTGCTCGTGGAGACCTGATCCCACCTCACCTCTCTCCTCCTGAGATGTGTAACATTGAATGGGGCTGTAATGTTTGCCGCAGGACGCCACTTCAAACCCGGACCCCCTGCTTCTGAAGGCTCTGGGGTCCTGAGGGGTTTAGATGGCCACTGACAGGGAAAGATCTGTACTGTTGTTTAGACAAGTGGTTCTGGGCTGAAAGTGAGCTCCCCCTCCTCTTCTGTAACTGTTTTCAAGTTTGCTTTGTGTGTGTGAGAAGGTGCAGATGGGACGGGATTGGGTTTAAACCAGAGCTTCTGATTTTTTTGTTTTTCCCCTTAAAGGCATCAGGTGGACTGGGGAGAATGTGCTCGTGCTCCAGATGTCCATCATTCTTGCATTCTTTTGTATCACACAGACACACACACAAACTCACTAGGGCTGTCAGAATAAATTTATTATTCAGATTTGCAGAATATTTATGTATTCACTGGCAATAGATCCCATGTTCATCCCATGATCAAAATAGGGCTCTTTTGTAGCACAATTTATTTTCACATAGTATTATGTATGTATAGATTTTCTAATTAAAAAAATAAGTTAATGTTCACATCAAACATCAGAATTGAGAAGCTATGTGATCTCGGTGACTTTGTGGCATGGTTGAGTTTGATGGGCTGGTTTGAGTATTTCAGAAGTTTCCTGGGATTTTAATGTACAACAGTCACACAGAATGACAAAAAACAAAAACCATCCAGTGAGCAGCAGTTCTTTTTTAACATTTGATAACATTTACTTTGTTTAACAAGAGACGTCAGAGGAAAATGGTTAGACTGGTTTGAACTGCCAAGAAGACTATGGTAACTCAAATAACCACTCTTTACACCCATGGTGAGCAGAAAAGCATCTCAGAATGCACAAAATGTCAAACCTTGAGGTGGATGGGCTGCAGCAGCAGATGCTCACATCAGGTTCCTCTCCAGTTAGCCAAGAACAGGAATCTGAGGCTACACTGAGCACAGGATAGTTGAAGGTTCGGAAAACGTTGCCTGGTCTTTTTATTATGTTCACCTTTCCAGGTTATTTACTATGTGTAAAATTCTAAAATGTTATCAAATGTAAGGTTTGTGATAAAGTTATGATGTTGCATCCTAGTGATTTTCTTTGCTCCAGAAAGTGAAAAGATTCACCTTCAGTGGTTTACGCAATACAAACACATAGTGTAACTCTACTGCTGATGTTTGTTCTGTCTGTTTCTCATTAGGCTCAAATGCATTTAAATACTAAACCTGTTAAGCAACTAAAGTTTAAACACACGCGCACACACGCACACACATACACATGCGTGCACACACAGAATCAAACACCTGTGAGAACAGTCTAGTACACACTCTCTTTACTGTTGACACTGATACTGAATTTCATTCTAGTACCACATGCTGTCCCCTATTGCTCTTTGTGTGTGTGTGTGTGTGTGTGTGTGTGTGTGTGTGTGTGTAGGTGGAGATTGATGGAGAGAAAGTGAATGTGTCTGGAGAGTGGAATCTGGCCTCTGCACTTCTGCCCCTCACCATTAACGGCAACCACAGAGTTCTGCAGGTGAACACACACACACACACACACACATAACACGCACTCTTCCATCAAATATTCCATCTCTCATATCCATAGAGACTGTGTATTTTGTGACTGGCTGTTTCTTGTTTCAGTGTCTATCCCGTAACGCTGCAGGCGAGATCACGCTGCAGTATCTGGGCACGTCGGTAAGTTCGGATCATTAATACCACCTTCACACACTCCAACACACTCTTTGTGGCGTGAATATGAATATAAACAGTACTGTAGGTTACAGATTCCCAGCCCTGGTCCTGCAGAACCCCCGGTCCTGCAGAAACACTAAAATGCACAAGACGAGGGTTGGGAGCCTGTGCTGATGTTTTTTTAACCATCTTCACATGAACAAAGTGTAATGTAACCCTGTGTGTAGAGCAGCATGACAGCACAGAAAATACACTAACACCTTGTTTCCACCTCACCTCTTGCCAGTCATACTACACTGTTTCTCGTATAAAACAAGCTTTAGTAAGTGCTGGTTAGCTAATAAACCATGCTAATCAGTATGGTTCAGTACAGTAAGGTCCTCCCTCAAAGGTTTCGGTCTGCGGATGAATAATCCTGGGACAATAAGTAATGGGAAAATATTGATAAGTAAGGAATAAAACAGGGCAGGGCATGCAGTTATAGGAAAATAATCCATGACGTGATTATCCCAAAGTGTTTTTTCATATTACACCACAGCAATTTGCCATACATTACAATTTTTAATTAATTAATGAACACGTTCTTTAACCATCTGCAGTTGCGTTTAATATTGTGGAACATCCTTAAGACAAGTTAGTTCCTGTTATCACTTACCTTATAGCAGCATTACTGTCAGAGCTGCTGTTATACAAAATTACCCAACACCTTCTGACTAGTCAGATCTGAGAATTCAAGATCGCTGTGGTCTAAATATTTCCCATGACTGGTATGTTCAGTATGTCTAAGAAAGTTTCCATTTGTGCCAAAAACCTTAGTTATGACGACAAAACATTCAACAGAAGAACTATGCTTATTAACTATGCTTATACATGTGTTAACAATATACTGGATATCTGGACCTGCTCTGGCATTGATTAATGTTGTATAACAGCAGCTATGCAAGGTAAATTATACTCAAATACATTATTGTTTCTATAGTAACAGCTAATTTACAGTGGTCTATTGTTATTTAATGAAAAAAACCTGTATAATGTAAGTGTAAGTTGATGCTTATAATATTTATGGAAGGAGTCTCCAGTGCAAGTACACTGTAGCAATAAGTTTTCCTCCATGGGAGAGTCTTCAGGACAGAGGACTCAGTTGTAGGATGTGCATTGTGTGTCTCACTGGGGTGTGTATCCTGTCCTCATACACACCCATACATAACTCTCTCACAGTCAACACCCTGTACACAGTACACAAAGCTCCTCAGCTAGTCCAGGTGTCCAAAACACCTCCACAAATCACTGCGTGCCACCCATGATGCCCTGCTCCGATCTAACCCAAACAATAACCGGCATCGCGTCGAACCAGCCTGAAACCTAAGCAAACAAACAGCGTTAAAAACACACCATACAGGAAGAGTGTAGAGATGCCGCGCATGTGTGTGCTCAGCATGTGGGCCGCTCTTTAAAGACGCCGCTAGCTGTTAGCGGCTCGGCTCAAAGTGCTAGCGCGCTAAACGCTACCGCAGGAGCGGTTTCCGGTCATTCTGTGCGGTTTGGGGTCACCCAGGCCGCACTCGTTGGCTTCTGTCCGGTTCTCCGGCGGGACAGTGGGAGCCTGCTGAGATTTTAACAGTTTTTAGGGTTTCCCCTCATTACACATGGGACCTCCACTCCCACTCAGGTGCCCGTGTGACCCCTGTAAGAATGGAAACGGCTGTAAAAGTAGGCCAGTTCTTGAAAAATGACAAAATGATACTTCCTTTGTGCTTTCAGGGACCAGTCAGGATGTTTTTGCCAAAATGAGTTAAATAACGTATCAACTCTGAGAAATATCAAATCAGCTCCTGGATTTAGAAATGTATATAAATGTAAATCCAAGGTGCCGTGTTCACTATGATCACTAGGGGTCGTAGGGGTCATGATATTGTGAATTAAGTATTATGGTTTCTTCATTATTTTTATTGCTCCAACTCCATTGCTACTCAGAGTAACACATGTAATAATTTCTCATGTTGATTTTTTTTATATCTCTGAATAAATTTTTTAAAATTAAATTTAATTAAAAATGTAAAAACGTGTATCATGAACCATCTTCCGGTATTGTGATGTGACGCTTTTGCCTTGACGGCATCACATCATTTTGATTCCAAATAAATTCAGTAATAGCGATAATGATCTGCTACTGTAGCACAGGAACCGTGACCCAGCGGCCATGTGGAGGTCTCTAACTTTGTGACCTTGCGTGACCTGTCATACAGGACGATGCAAGACTTCCTCAGTTGAATTTGTGGAAAATAGGGCACTTCCCTCCCCAACCGAACCTTCCTGATGTTTCTCCAAGAGCTGTGATTAATGAGCAAGTGTCAAGCTCGCAGCTAAAATTAGCCTCATTAGAGGATGACATCACTGCCAGTGGAGGCCGGGTGTGGGGTTTCTCTCCACACACACACGCGCGCGCACACACACACACACGGGACTCAGGGTCAGCACAGTTTAATAAAAGCCTGAAGATAAACAGCTTATGTTCTCTGTTCAGGGTCATTTCCATTCACCTGACAGGAAACTTTATAAATTTCCTCAAATATCCTAAAAAGTTTTAGCCGCGATGTGATAACAGGCGCTGCGAACATTATCGATTCATCTCGCCATTACTGCTGCTACTGCTATTTTGATGACATCATCTTTTTGCTCCTCTTCAAACTCTTCACTTATGAGTAGTTGATGGAAACACATTGAAGATTTAGATTTTATTTCAACAGCTTTTTAGAAATTTGTTTAGCATTTCAGTGCTTAAAAAGTGCTTAAAATTCACTCCAGATTTATTTTATTTTTAATTAATTTTGTTTTATTTTGAATAATTGCTTTAGGGTTGGAGGACAAAAGTACTGCTTTACCAAAAATGACAATAAAATAAAGTAACATAAATGTGGGCTAGAAATGTTAATTAATTAATTAACATTTCTATCCCACATTTATTTTACTTTATTTTATTTGTTTATTATTTTATTTATTTTATTAATTAATTAATTTCACTAGAACAATGTTATTTATTTATTTATTTAATTATTATTTTATTAATTTAATTAATTAATTTCACTAGAACAATACTGATGCAGTGGTTTGGCCTCCAGGACATTCCGGTTCCACATTATATGTTATTAGACAACAAATAAAAAACATTTAAAGGCACAGAAGCGCCTACACATTTACCCTCATCAGTAAATCTAAATCTTATGAATATGCAGATTAGACAAGGCCGACCTCATTCCCCTGGTAACCTGGCACTGCATGAACTGCATTTGCATACTGTAATCTGATTGGCTCTAACATTTTATGACGCAGTAAAAGAAGTGATCAGCCTGGGCACTCAAATCATTTCCTCACAAGGAAAAGGACTATATCTTAAGGAAACAGGGTTTAGGAAGGTTTTATGTTTGAATGAATAGAAACACATGTAATAATACATGACAATAAATGTATAAATGTAATAATTGCTTAATTTTTTTTTTTTTTTTTTTTTTTTTAAGTCAAATGGTGGACATTCAGTGCTGAAATCCAGAAGGCCACATCCCTGAACATTAACTGAGTAGTTTTGGAAAACAAAAAATGAGTATGTGGAAAATATGTTTAAAAACTCTGAAATTAGAAGAATATGTGCATTTGGATATATTAATACCCCCCCCCATCCCTTACAGTCTCTCTGTCGGTCTGTGTCGGATGTCATCACTCTAATTAGCCTTGTTTCAGTGCTGTCTGTCTAATGTGCGCGCTCTCTCTCTCTCTCTCTCTCTCCCTCCTTCCCTCCCCGCAGCCTATTATACCTAATAGCTCTCCATTAATGACTATTATGTGCAGTACTCTTGTGTGTGTGAAAGAGAGAGCTTTTCATCCACTCTGTGTGAGGAGAGCTGAGCTGTTCTCAGTCTAATTGAATCGGTGTGTTCTCTGTCAGAGCCTCGGAGCCTCGGAGCCCTCCGTGACTGTGATGTGTGTGTAGATGTTTAGCTGTGTGTGGTGTGAGTGAGGTGAGCGTCATCTACAGGCACACTGGAGCACTGCAGTGTGAAAGAGTTCAGGGTCACTTCTGCTGGAGTCAGCAGGAGCCATGTTATTCATTAGAGAGAGAGAGTGTGTGTGTCTGTGTGCGCATGTGTCCTGCAGATTTTGGGAAGTCACTGCAGATGTCTTTATTGTGTGTGTGTGTGTGAGAGAGAGAGAGAGAGAGAGAGAGAGAGAGAGAGATGCTGACTGTTCAAATGATTAATTTCCATTTCTATCTATTTATTTAAATTGAATTTTGTTTATTTAATTTTATTTTCCCTCATATGTTGCTTATCATAATTATTTATTAATTTCTGCAATTCTATCTCATTTAATTAAATTTCATTTTGTTATTTTTGGGTTTTTTTCATGTGCTGATAATGCAAATTGTTTATTAATTTCTAAATTAATTTCAGTTTTATTTATTTATGTTTATTGTTTTGATTTGATTTATCCAGATATAACAACTATCCAAACTTCTATATTTCTATCCTATTCATTTAAAATAAATTTTGATTATTAGTTTTTTCTGTTGCTCACACTGCAGGTTATTTATTAATTTGTATATTTCTGTTCTATTTATTTAAATGTAATTTTGTTTATTATTTTTATTTTTTTTCTGACAAATTGATTGTCCAACTTATTTATTAGCGGCTACATTTCTGTCCCATTCATTCATTCATTCATTCATTCATTTATTTAATTTTTGTTTGTTTGTTTAGATAAAGCAGTATTTTGTCTTCCATACCATGTAAAGCAATTATATAAGATAAAAATAAATCTTTCAAAGAAATTTCGAGTGATTTCTAAATTTTAAAGAAACCTTTCAATAGCACTTCCGAAGAAACGTTGTTCATGGAAAATTCCGATTGTGTCCAGCTACTCATGTGTGAATAGTCTGAAGAGAAGCGAGTGTTTATTGTGTGTGTGTGTGTGTGTGTGTGTGTGTGTGTGTGGGTATTTAACATGCACTGTCTGTGTGCTCAGTTTAAGGTTCGTGTTTTGAGTAAGCTGGCAGCGTCCCTCAATAAGCACATGCCTGAGAAGGTTCCAGAAGACTCCAGCAGCATCCTGAGATCTCCTATGCCCGGGACCGTCGTGGCCGTTTCTGTCAAAGCCGGCGATACGGTAAGAACATAGATATACACCGAGTGTGAGATACACTTGATCTTAGCCAAAACCAGCCTGCTAGTTCAGTACACGCTACACTCACATGTCCATGTTATAGCATGGCTGAACTTCCTGCTTTGGGAAGTCAGTAAAGACAGGAAGCTGATCATTAACGTCACATTCTCAGGTGCTCAGTGAACCTGAAGTCTGTAGCTTTCCTGTTAAAACAAGTGAAGTAACAAGCAATATACAGTACCTGATGCATCTCACTTACACTGAGCAGGCTGAAGATTCTCCACAAGGCGGCGCTGTTAACATTCACAAAGCTCCTGTTCATCAACAAAAAGAGAAGGAAACCAGCATAAACCCTGAGCAGCATGAAAACATATAGATAGTTAGTTTACCCATCACAGGATTGAACATAAACTGAGACACACTGCAGCAGTGGTGCTGAGGGTCATCACTGACACTGTGGCTTTTTTATTCAGCATATTTTATTTAGCGGTCCAAAGCCGCTAATTCACTCCTGGAGGGCTCGTTTTGGCCAAAATATCATTCTCAGCCTATTTTCAAGTGTATAGTTTGTTCTTCATTATTGTGTTAATAGTTCTTTCAGAGCACTTGCACACATATTACTCATGATCGAAGGGAAATGGATACTTCTGTTTCAAACACAAAGTCATCATCAGAGCACAGAGAACATGGAGCCGATGCTCTGAAAATGACTAGATAACTGTATAAATGTCTACTTTAAAACATTTTGTGTATTACATTTAGCGATTATTTTCTCGTCATCGGATCAAATATCCAGAACGGCTCAAATTTCTGCAGCTCACACACTCGCGCAAAAACCTCTCTGAATCTGAGACGTCGTGATGCATAGAGCTGTTTTTAACAGAATCACTGTGAGTTTGCTGATGTTTGCTTCGGGCCATATATTGTAGAAATGTCCTCCCTCTCTTTTTTTTTTTTTTTAAAAACAAATCACACATCCATTAATAGCAGCTCCTTATTGTACAATATCAAAAGCTCAGTCAGCTGGACGATTGTAATTTGGTGTCAAAGTGGATGGTCAGTTTGTTGAGCAACACTGACAGGCAGTCGTGGCCTGAGGTGAGACCCTTGAGCAAGGCACTGAACCCCCAACTGCTCCCCGGGCGCCGCAGCAAAAAAAAAAAAGGCTGCCCACTGCTCTGGGTGTGTGTTCACGGCGTAGGTGTGTGTGTGTTCACTACTGTGTGTGTGCACTTGGATGGGTTAAATGCAGAGCACAGATTCCGAGTAAGGGTCACCACACTTGGCCACACGTGTTGGATGAGCATGATGAAACACTGCGACAGTTTGACTTGCCTCCAAAATAACCCGTGGGATTATTTAGAACAGCAAGTGAAACGCTGAAATAGACCAGAATATCCAGCATTATTGCACCCAGTCAGTGGAAGAGTGGACTGAAATGATCAGGGACTGTCACAAAACACCGATACCCTCTATGTTTGATCGGTGAGCAGAGACAGAACCAGGTATTAGAGAAGAAATGTCTGGGGAGTTTACACATATAAGTGAAAATGTTAGTGACATGTAAGCTTTAACATGAAGACATGATTTTGTGTGTGTTGTTGGTGTTAGCATATACAATGTATACCCAGTCTGTGTCTGATTGTGTGTCTAGAAATGCACTTTTTGTGTGTGTGTGTGTGTGTGTGTGTTGGGGGGGGGGGGGGGGGGGGGGGGGGGGGAGGTGAAACGGGGGGGTGGGAAGCACTCAGGATGAAAAAAGACGATTTGAATGAAAAAGCAGAGAAAAACAA
>CM075028.1:11226182-11274157 GCA_037576675.1 Pangasius sanitwongsei
CCGCCCGCCCCCGCCCCCCCCCGCGGCCCGCGCCCCGCCCCCGCCCCCGCCCCCCCGCCCCGCGGCGGCCGCCCCCCCCCCCCCCCCCCCCCCCCCCCCCCCCCCCCCGGGCGGCTGGCTATCAGCTTGGATTGAAGGCATGCTGATGCACAAAGGAAGTATGTCATCTATATGCTAGACTCAGACTGCTTGGCTCCACTTAATACATTACAGCAGGCTCTGCCCTCTTACAGTAATATTGCCCTCATGTAGCCGCAGCCGCACACACACACACACACAGCTGCTAAGTGCTCAAAGGTTGATTACTCTCACACAAGCATGGTTATGTCGTAGTCTATAGGTACTGTGCATACAGTGTAGTCTACATTTAAAACACAGATAGGTGATAAACATACACACCGACACACAAACATTTACACAGAACACACACACACACATGCGCACACACTGTTTGTCCATATTGCTCATCTGCAGAAAGCCTGATTGATGAGGTAAATGTAATGCTGACATTTATTTGATGGAGCTCAGGAGGAAGTCATTAATGCTTTCATTCCGTCAGACAGAGATGGAGTTTATCGAATCGGATCCCAATCACTTGAACCAGCACTACTTAGAGCCCTTCATTAGCATGTGTGTGTGTTGTCAAATGACTGTCATGTTGAGAAAATGGTAGGGGCTGCATCTCAAATTGCAACAACCGAATGCTGTTTTAAAATAGTACAGCACAATTTGTTACTTCATATACTTAGGTACTATTTATAATGATAGTATCCAGTTTAGGACATAACCTTTTCTACTGTACTGTACATCACACCGTCCTTCAGTAGCGTCTGATTACAATCTAATCACGTACAATGATTTCAAAAATAAGAGCCAGGAAATTACATCTGGTTGCCTGCTTTAAGTCATTTCACATTAAACTAAATGCAGATTAAAAGATTAGTCAAGGCTTGAAGAATGCTGTTCAAAAATCATGTGGGAATGGATGCCACGCCCACAATCGCCACAAGCCAATAATAATATTTAATAATACAACAATAATAATGCAACAATACTTTCCATTATGCGATAGGAAACATACAGATGTACTTGATCAGGGTACCAATATTTCTGGATAAAAACTATACTGCATTGGACAGAATTTTTAGCTAGACTTGCACCAACTATACTTCACACTGAATAATAGCTAGATAGCTAGCTATAAAATCTAGCTACGTAAACTGTCAGTTTGAGTTACATTAGCTAGTTAATTTTAACCACAAAACAACTCGAGCAACACAAATACAAACACAGATATGACTATTAGCTACACAAACATCACTCTTCTCTTATATTTGTAAATAGGAATGTACTCCTCAACTGGAGCGATAGTTTGGTCCTTCGCGAACAGAATTATGGGATTGACTACACCAACAAGGACACATGCCAAAGTAAAGCACCTCAGAGGGCTAAAATTTGTTGCGTGTGTGTTTGTGTGTGCTTGCAGGTCGCCGAGGGGCAAGAGATCTGTGTGATTGAAGCGATGAAGATGCAGAACAGCATGACCGCTGCCAAAACCGCCAAGGTGAGCACACACACACTCATTCACTAATACACACACAGACACACACACACACACACACTTCCAGTCAGTCACCCACACACTTACTCACACCCTACAGCACACAGATCATGATACATGATCCACCTCAGTACCAGTCTGCTCGATTAATCAGCATGACATATAGAACGTCCTCTTCTACCGAGCCACACTGAACTACCTTAGAGAGACGAGGAACAAGACGAGAGACAGAAAGACAAAGGAATGCGCCATCTGCTCGACTCCATCTGCTGATGTGTGAAGTTATTTCTCTCTAATTGCATGATGCATATCTCAGTATGTAATGAGTGATCTGATGCATGAAATATATGTTTAAAAGGCCAGAGATTCAGTGAAAAGCGAGCCTCCTGCATTGGAACTGACACACACAGAGGACACGTCTCCTTCTCTGAGACTGACAGACACAGAGGACACGTCTCCTTCACTGAGACTGACAGACACAGAGGACACACCTCCTTCACTGAGACTGACAGACACAGAGGACACACCTCCTTCACTGAGACTGACACAGACAGAGGCCACACCTTCTTCACTGAGACTGACAGACACAGAGGCCACACCTTCTTCACTGAGACTGACACAGAGGCCACACCTTCTTCACTGAGACTGACACAGACAGAGGCCACACCTTCTTCACTGAGACTGACACAGACAGAGGCCACACCTTCTTCACTGAGACTGACACAGAGGCCACACCTTCTTCTCTGAGACTGACACAGAGGCCACACCTTCACTGCGATTGAGACAGAGATTGTAGCCCGGTTTGGCTGCAGCCATTTTCTGCACAATAGCCTTGTAAACTGCTCAGTTTTAAATAAGAGTCTTTTTACTTTGCACAGAATCCTCGGTCCAAACGGAGATGAGGAATCTTGTTTCACTGGTGTTCAGCCACTTACATCATTTTAATCCATTAGCCTAGTGGTTTGGAGCTCTAACATTCAGTGCGATTTCCAAAGTCTACAAATGTTATGTGATCATATGCATCATAGACCATCTCCAAAAATGGTTTGAGTGATCAGATCAGTGTTTCCCCCGAGACACATTAGATCCCATTCACACCTGTACTTTACGCTGTTCACTTCTGATCAGATCACACAGGATGCATGGTAATGCCATGTAGCAGTAAAAATAAGGACCAAAGTTATACATTGAATTAATTGCATTATATTAATATTACTTAAAATCCTGAGGATGTTTAAGGTTGAAGGGGTTCATTTGGCCAAGTTACACAACCGTGTGTGTGTGTGTGTGTGTGTGTCTGTCTCTCCCCTCAGGTTAAGAGTGTACACTGTAAAGCTGGGGAGACAGTTGGTGAGGGAGATCTGCTGGTGGAGCTGGAGTAAACACACACCTACAATCTGCTGTCTGACCCGATATTCACTCTGTGGACAGACTAAGACACTACTAGCCGGGAGTGAACATCCTCAAACCTTTAGTCTTTGTCTCATCTTTGTTTTTCTCTGGTGATATGATTGTTTTAGCATCTATATGGGATTTCCTGGTCAGATTTCAACAAAGAAAATTCAAAAGAGATTCAGAACAGATTCACCAAGGGTCATTCACTTCATGGCATGTCATCACTGACATTTCATTATTGTGTCATGCAAGAATGTGAAGATTAACTTCTTCATGTGATGGTGCTACACACTCCTGCAGGCCTGATTTTGCTGAGTGACTGGCATCTGTGTGTCAATATAGGCGGAGCTTAAAGGGGAAAAAAAGCTGAGTAGTGCTAGCACGGTTCAGTTCATGAAGCGAAACCGTTATACTGCTGAAGAAGTGAAGAGAAAGGATAGTGGTCATGTCACATGATCAAGAATGAATCAGCTCCGCCCATTTTGACCATGACTGTCTGTCTTTCAGCAAAACCAAGACATGCACGCACTCTGTGTGCGTTATCTATACTGACATTTAAGCATAGCATCATTTTACTTTCCCCTTTAATTATTTTGAAGTGTGCATACTTTTATTTAGTGAGTTAGATCTATTTTGGGATGACTCTGAGTTCTGAAAGGAGCAGAAACTCCAAAACCCAACCTACAATGTGTGTATTCCTGATTAAATTGGACAAAGAAAGAAGAAGAACGCTGGATCAAACAGCACCGGAGCTCGAGGAGCTTTCTGCAGTTATCACAGATATACGCAATGTATCACGGAGCCATGTTCTAAATGTAAATGTTTATAAAAAATCAATCTTTGTTATAATAAAAGCAGGTCTCATGGGGAAAAGCTTCATTGTTCCAGTTCTGCTTGTTCTTGAGTCGGAGACAGACACACTGTCCTGCATGAATGTGTGTCCTCGATAGCCAATCAGTGAGAGTGCATGTGAGTGAGTGGATCAGATTGATCTACGGCAGAAACGATGATGTCACCACTTTTCCCGCTCTTCGTCAGTCATTTCCTTCATTCCTCCCTCTTGCGCTCCTTCCCTCCCTCCCTCCCTAGAGAAATGACAAATCCATCTTTTTTATATTCCACTCATTCTTCATCTTTTAATGTAGCAGTGTATTTTCTTTTCTGACATTTTAACAAATGTAAACAAAATGAGTCCGTCAAACAGGAGCGCTTGACTCAGGCCACGTTAGTTGGGTAGTTTCAGTGTGGCTGCGGGTCGTCTCCGTGGATACCGGGCTCTTATTGAATTGAGAGTCCATTAACAGCGTTACTGACCCTTCTCTAAACAGCCAGTTGTGTTTAAATGTAAACTTAAAGGTGTAGTTGGGCAGAAAACCTTTTTTTTCTTTTTTTCTTTTTTTTCCCCTCCCCCCCGCCATTTTCCACTCACCCTAAATGGAGTCACTGAGCCGGGACTGACGCGTTTGCTTCTTTACTTTTACACAGGAGCTATAAGGCTTATGTGGTTATCAAATAATTAGTCCATCTTACTCAAAAACTTTTCCATAAATTCCAGCACAAACCTACGTATTATCATTTTAAAATAAAATGAAGAAGCTGTATTTCCCAGCGTAAGTTCAAAGTGGAACTGTATTACCGCTTGAATAGATCCAGCATTCTGTTGCAATTATGCAGTCCAACTTTGGGAGGCGGGGCCTAGGAGGCAGAATGATATCAAACGGTGCTAAGGGGAAACAAATATCCAAGATGGCTGCCCATAATATTAGAGTTTTGAAGTTTTGTTCATGTTAAGTAAGTCCCATTGTGTCCTACACCACATCAGTGAATCTGGATGACATCACTGAAAAACTGGATGTGGTCTGGGACAGATATCTACAGAAAAGGTTTTGGGTGACATAGACTTCCATTACTTGTTAGCTAAATTAGCCTTGTAGTGTTAGTGCAAAACTACTTGGACACCAAACATGTCCTGGCTGATCGACTACATTTGGGATTAGTGGAAAACTGTACATCTTTTTCCCCACAAATTTTTTTTTTTTTTTTTTACATTTTAGGCTGTGTGTGTGTGTGTGTGTGTGTAATTACCTGGTGGTGTCTCATAGCAAATTCTGACCTTGTGTAATGTTTTGTGTGTGTGTGTGTGTGTGTGTGTGTGTTAGTGTGACATATTAGAGCTGCATTGCATTGTTGGATCTTGTGCTTGAAAATACTCACCACTTTGTGTGGCCATGTTCTAACATCAGCCCTAATGAGCCACCCGCTTAAAAAAACACTTTGCTCTGAACTTAACCTTTAGCTTTGTTATTTAACTCCAAAACACACTGCCTCACACGGCCTTGAAGGTGTGCTCGACAGCTCCTAAAATCCTCAAACAAACCTCTCTGTCTTACTTTCAAAAATGTATTACTTCCATAAATGCCAAAGTGTACCAGAAGGACCTTGAGCTCATTTGCTAGCAAACGTCTCTGTCACTGGGTCCAACTGTCATTCTTCCCTTCCCGAGTTGTCGTACATCTCCAGTTTGGCTTCACTCGCAGCCTCAGACGGTGGTGACTCTCATGACCAGCTCACGGTTGTCGTTTCTGGGCTGCGTTGTTGCATTTCTGGGCTCCTGGTTTCGGAGATTGAGGCTGAGCAGCTGCAGCAGGCTGTATGCACAGTGACGCTCCACCTCGGAGGAGTCCTCTGGAGCCGCGGTGACCGCTGGCACAGTCGTGCCTGGGGTGATGGTCACCGTGGCAGCTGTCGTGAGGGTGGAGCTAGAGGGAGAAGGGGAAGTGGGCGGGGCCACTCCTCCCCGATTGCTCAGGGGGAGTGTGAGGGAGCGTAGGGTGCTGCTGCCCTTCTGAGGGTCCTCCGAGTCCTTCAGCTTGTCATAGTTGAGCACCTTCCACTGCTGATTTACAGCCTGCCAGCGGTGGAAGATACGAAACACGGACGGCCCCTCGTGCACGATCAGAGCTGAGAGAGAGAGAAGGGAAAAAAGAGTGTTAATGAGTAAACACTTATTTCCCTTTCTGCTACTGTGAGGAATTTGCTTTGTATCACCTGTAACAGGTTCAGCAGCAATGTACTTTACCAAGTACTTAAGAATACTATAACAGAGCCAATAAACATTAAAAAAAACTGGCTGTAGTTTCTAAACATGAATATTCTTAGCTTCTGTAGCAGATCCTCTGTTGCATCTTATCCAATCGCACACATTTATTTAAATTATTCAGCTGAAGGCAGCTCATTGGTCCAGAGACAAGCTACAGGGCTAGAGACATTCGATTTGTAAGGGGAGAGTTTTCACAGACTTTAATAGATTTTTCATTTTATTTGCCTTTTCTGGTCTGATTAGCAAACTCACGACATGAATTGTTAAATAAAGATCGACAAAAACAAAATGTTTTGACAATGGACAGAGTATGGCTTTATTCTCCTCAATTCAAATTCTTTACAGATGTTTGTTCAGAGTCTTGGCGCTAGTCAAAAGTGGTAACGTGAAGTGCCACGATAAAACAAAAAATTGTCTTATTTATAGCTGTAAACCAATCATTAACTGTTAAGGATTAATCAGTAGCTGTCATCACCATCCAGTCATGCTAGTCGCTTATATGGACCTTAACAGTACCTAAGCTGAAAGTAACATTAATATGAATAATTTATACAGTAGCCTGTGTATAATTTGGATGCTACAATTTTTGTTTGTAGAATAATGCTGGACAGGCCACGCCCACCATTTGAAATTGGTAGCGCTATCTACACGCTTACAAGAGACGAATCCAGATCAAACTCTCAGTGTTTATTCAAATACTCAGTGTTTTCTAGCATGAAAACAGAGTCAGTGTCACATACTATATTTTAAAATAAAGTAGAAAGCAGTCAATACACACATTCTTTACCAGACTATTCTTGTGCGAAGCAGACATTGGTTCATAAAGTAGCATGGACAGAGGGAGAGAGAGAAAGAGGAACACACACACACACACACTCATTTCATCTTCCTTCTTCTGAGGCAGTCTGACTGATTCAGGTCAGCAAAATCCAACAAAAACATTGCAAAACTTGTGTCTGGCCTTTAACTTCGTTTTGCCTTTTTATAACAATGTCTATCTTCACAACAGTGCATGTTAGGTAGTGAGGACATAAGAAGTCTTAAAAAGAATCACCCCATTAAACACATTCGCACCAGCATCACAGCTCACAGAAAAGAAAGCTGAAGGCTGACACTGGACTTGTGGGCGTGCACTATTTGTTTTGTTTTGTTTTTTTTTCAGTTCTAATGAGAAATGGTATTAGGAAAAAAAACGTATACCTTACAGTCTACAATACAGTTTATAAATGTTAAAAATGTATTTAAGTTTGATTTGCATTTACGTGCTAGGCTTCATACTAGCTTCATTGACAGATCCCTGCTACTTCCTTCCAAGCTCTAGATCTCTTTATATTATCTCTATACACATTTAAGTAAAGGTTATATATGACAGGATATGATGAAATCATGGTTATAAGTGTCCATGTACATGTAAGTCTATAATCCATATCAGGGGTAACTTTATGTAGCCAGAGACCATTTTGAGCTATGAAAGTAAAAGAGTATTTTAAGCTTTATTAGGCTTACTAATAAATGTGTACAGTAATATTATGGCTATTTATTTATTTTCTATTCACTGTTCAAGCCAACAAGCATTAGTCATTGTCTAGCCATCACATTTGTTCTCCTTTGAGTTCAGTCAGAAGGATAAATTGGCTAAAAATACTGGAAAGCAAAAATAACCTAAACTGTACTATTGCTACTTATATAAGATAACATCAGGATAAAAGGTCTCAGAAAAATCTAATCACAATTTTCTCTTCAAAAGTCGGCTATCAACCGGGAACCTGTTTGTTGTCCAAAATATGCTTTTCTAGCTTTGTACTAGAGCTATGACGCTAATGCTGCTAACAAGTAAGGAACACAATTTTAGCTTCCAGTTCAATATCAGGCGAACTGCATAGTGAAATCATCACACATTCACCACAAACTTCGTTTCTGTGGTTTCTGACACAATGTTATCTATAAAAATGGACGCAAGGATGTCACAGAGCTAAAAGCAGTAGCAGCGGGCATCTTGAAGCCACAAACGCTTTCTTCCTCAGCACACAGTTGGGTATGAAAACAAACACCAGACTCATGTAGCCTAAGGTTTGAATCTGGAATTGGATTTGGATGATAATATAGTTCCAATTTTATACTTATTCTGATATATTTTGAAACTTTTCATGTGCAAATGTTTATACTAAACCAAATTACATCATTTGAATGTGTGATGATTTATGCTAAACCAGTGGTTACAAGCTTGTTAGCATCATTAACCTCGTATCACCAGTACAAATAAAAAAGAACATTGCTGGATGTGTGTGTAAATTTCATTTTTGTCTGAGCAGTTCTTTTAAATTGGGTAAGAAATAAAAGCCATCAGGAAGTACTAAATAAAAAGAAGCCTCCTTATCTATCAGTTAATCTTTCTCTCTCTATCACACTCCATCCTCCTAAATAAACACCACAGAAAGGACTCCTTATCTACCAGGTAATCTCAGTGTCTCTCTTTCTCTCTGCACAGTGGACTGCAGTCTTTCTCATTACCGGTGGAGAATTTGAGCTGCGTATTGATTTAACAAACACACTTCGTCCACTAGAGCTGGGAAAATGGAAAATGAGGCTGACTGGAGGAAGCTCTCAAGGCGATGCTTGAATTTTGATCAGCGAGTCATTTCCAGAGTCTGGCAGTTTCACGACTTTCTTTTCTGTCTCTCACTTTCTTCTCTTCTCCCCACAATAACCATAAATTATTCTTGCTTGTGGCGAACCAAATGAAAATGATATGTCTGGGGCATAATCAGGCTCAAAATATTAAATGGGTTCCATATTTAGAGGCGTGCTGTCTCAGCAGGTACTGTTAAAGGGAGCTCGAGTCTTTCTTTGTGTTTCTAAATAAAGAGCCAGTTCTCCTGAGCATCTTCTATATGGCTTCAATGGTGATTATCATAAAGCTTTTTCAACACTTCAGCAGTGTTATATTGGATTAAACATGATCTTACTCAAGTTAAGTGGGTGTTGGGTTTTTCACTACTCCAACAACTGAACCCCAGTTGTCTGGCAATTTTTGGCAACGCGGGCCATGTGGCTGAGATTCTGGGAATAGATCCATGCCTTCCTACCATTTGAAATGATACATTTTATTGCTACTGTATAGTCTCATTTATACTAAATGTATATGCTAGTTGACATATTTGATACACCGACTGGTGCTGCATAGGTTGTGTTTTCTCTTTTTCTACAGTGATGACTCAGGCTGCGTTCCAATGAACTTTTAACACTCCCTTGATGACTTCACACTGGGTTTTCCTTGGGGGAATACCCCTCGCCATTTTAAGGCCTGTTCTAATACTATTTATTCATTCACTTTCAGTAACCTCTTTGTCCTGGTATGGGTCGCTGTGGATCTAGAGTCTATCCAGAGAACACTGAGCGTGAGGCAGGAATATACCCTGAATGGGACGCAGTCTTTAAGAGCACAATGCACACACATTCACATCTAGGGGCAATTTCATGTAGCCAATCCACTTTCTGGCATGTTTTTGGGAGGTGGGAGGAAACCGGAGAACCCCACATGAACACTGGGAGAACCTGCCAACTCTACTCTACTAACCTGAGCTCAGGATTGAACCCAGGACCCTGGAGCTGTGAAGCAGCAGAACTACCTGCTGCAGCACCATGCCTCTCTGAAAGCTCTCCAATTAATGCTAAATGTAAATGCCAGTTAGTGTATTTAATGATATACCAACTGCTTTTGCATAACTTGTGTTTCCCCACTTTTCTCTTTTTTGTAGAGTGCAATACTGACTCATCAGGAGCTCAATCATCAGCTAGTAAGATGACTCAGGCTGTGCTCCAGTGCAGTTTTAACACTCCCTTGTTGGCTTCCTCTTGGTGTTTCCATGGGGGGAATTCCCATTGCCATTTAAGGCCTGTTCTAATACTAATAACACTTCAAGAACATTTCATTTGCATTACAAAATCATGATTGGGATCAAAAAAAGACCACGCCTAAAACTCCTCCTACTTCCTCTTTAACTCCCTATACACTGCATGGCCAAAAGTATGTGGACACCTGACCATCACCCTTATATGTGCTTGTTGAACATCCCATTATATATTTAGTCCTCACTTTGCTGTTATAATAACCTCCACTCTTCTGGGAAGGCTTTCCTCTAGCTGTTGGAGTTTGACTGTAGGGAGTGGTGTTCATTCAGTCACAAGAGTAATAGTGAGGTTAGGCATTGATGTCGGACGAGGAGGCCTGGCATGTAGTCAGTGTTCCAATTCATCCCAAAAGTATTCAGTGGGGTTGAGGTCAGGGCTCTGTGCAGGACACTTGACTTCTTCCACTCCAACCTTAACATGCCATGGTTCTTCATGGAGCTCGCTTTGTGCACAGGGGCATTGTCATGCTGGGACAGTTTTGGGCCTCTTAGTTCCAGTGAAGGGAAACTGTAACGCTACAGCATACAAAGACATTCTAGACAATTGTGGGCTTCCAACTTTGTGGTAACAGTTTGGGGAAGAACCATATAATGGATGGGATGGTCATGTTGACCAAAACGTTTAGGCTATATATTGTATTACCACCTACCAACTCCTTGTGACAAAATTTTGTACCACCCTCACCATCTCTCCTGAAACAACAAGGACCTGAAAAGGTCCTGATCTCCAGCCCACTATCTCAGGGTTCCCTCTTCTTTACAAGTCCACACTCACACTTGACACCACCAAAGTTAAAGACATGGGCTGCTCTCACAATTATGTTTTATGCAACTAAATGCTCAAGGCTGGGTTTTCCAAAAAACTTCACACCACCAAGATCATCATTTTTTAATGCACTTTTGTGCAGTGCGGTGACATCAGCCATGCTGTCATAGATGGCACCCCCCGTCTGAGTAATAACAGATGACTCACTAGAAAACATAACAACTACAGACAGTTAAGTATTACTGTAAAATACAGCCTTCATTAATCAGATTTTTCTCTCAGATATTTCTCTCTCTCTCTTGTTCTCACTCCATTCATCCACTATGGATAGCCACTTGCGGAAACGCCATGATCCATCTCAGAAAGGACCCCTGAAGGACAGAGTCACTGCTCTCTCCATCACACACACATGTACACAGATCATTCACAGAAACAATCCAGACAGCGTCCTGTTTGGCCTCTCACAGCCTGTACGCACTGCCAGTCTCCCATCAGCAGTAATACCAAAAATTATTATTCTTTTTAATCTGCCAAAGGAGAGTGTAACAGCTTCCACTCTCAATCCAAAAGCTTTGCCTGCTCTATTCAGGCATGTCTGTCATCCTAATAGAGGAAGAGTCTTTCCCTTCCATCAGTGCGTGGGTATTATAGCCTTGGCCTCTCAAGCCCTCGCCGTATTTCTCATCTGCTTTTATGGACCATCTGTGACACAACGCTACAGAACAGTGAGTCTGTCAAAGCCTCGTACTTCACATGGCTGTCAGAGAAGAGCATGGTGCTGGAGAAGCCACCGAACGCATGCCAGTTCCTTTATAGTGGCCTGAGGATTATGGGGCAGCCTTTTATTGTAGAGATTATGTTCAAGGAAATCTTCTCCATACTCAGGTTGAGCCATTTGTCAGTCTTTCTTAAGTCTCTCTTAGTGTTTTCCTCTGGCTTATCCTCACTTCCTGTTAATCTGTCGCTCTATACACATGCAAGTACAGTCACAGATCTCACAGCGAAGCCGATTCGCAATTATCATCTGACACTTAATTAATAAACAATTCTATCATTTAATTAGGAGCAAAGCTTTTCCGAAAGAGAGACTCAGAGAGGAAGAGAATGATAACAGGACTGACTTTTCTGTCATTTACACCCAGGTTTTGGACTGCTTCGTGTTTTCATGCCCACTGGGTGTATTATGACAGGACAAACAGCCACATTTAGACCCTCTCTGTTTGAGCATATGGTTAAAGGCAGCAACGGAGATCCAGGGGACTGAGAGAAAAGTAATATTTATTTAAATATTCCTTAGGGGTGTCAATTATTTTTGGCACATATATTTTTGAGAGACAATATTATTATTTAAAAGAAAGATTTTTTCCATAGACCAAAGACAAATAGTTTATCCTTTTGTGTGAGAGAAAACTTTTATTCATTGCATGTAAATTTATTTTATACAATAAGTTCTACTTTTTTTTTTATGAGGAGTGCCAATACTTCTGGACTGCTGCTGTACTGCTCTGAAACATGTTAGAGATCAATTAGCTTTAGCATTCCTTTAAACTTTAATGTGCAGGCTGAGAAGATCTGACTGAGCAGTGGAAAATTCAAGCTCTGCTCAGTCTAGACGAGTCTGTCTGCACATTTAAATTCCAAAATGAGTGAATCTGGCAGCTTTTATGTATAAATATCTCAATTATCCATAGCCAAGAATGAAGCTGCTCAATAACGCCCACGGCCTTGTCATCTTCTCCTTCTTTTTTCCAGTTGAATTTTATGCTGTCATATCATAAATGAGCTTTGTGTGCGCGTGTGGTGTTACCATGCCAGTGGTGCTCCAGGGGAGAGTTGGACCAACTTGTCTTAATTAAGCTGGTTTTAACTGAGAAATAGCTGAGACATGCCATTACGCTAACAGCAAAGATAGTCCTACTTTTTTGTTTGGGGTAAATTTACTACCAGCTTGCATTTTGGATGTGTGCTCAGGATACTTATCTTGTTGACCAAGTTTCAAAGCATAAATACAATAAAAACACCACCATCCTGTGTGTACAGTAGGTTTTGGGACTTTTCCTTTCATGCAGTTTTTTTTTAATCAAACATGCCAGTGAATGCAAAATAGCCAAAAAAGACAAATATTGGTCTCATCTCACCACAAGAGGCAATTCTTATTGTAGTTCCAATCAAGTTTAGGTGCTGTATTTCAGAGATTGTGTCTGAGGAAGGACTTCCCAACAGCTTTTCATTATGAGAGTGGTGTCTGACACTTGATTATGAAGCTTAACAACCTCAAGAATCCAGTAAAGTATCATTCTAAAACTGCTCTTACTAAATCATTCTAAATCTCATCCCTTATCCACTTCTTGGGAAAACTGTTCCCTAACATGTTATTATGTCCCAGATTTTTTAAATGGTATTTTTATTGCTCATATACTTTATATCCATTACCTGATTTGTACAGGTCAATAACTGTGTCTCTTTTGTGTTGAGAGGTGTTTAGTTTCCCCACGGTGATGGATAACAGGTGTGAAACCTCACACATCAAAAACACACACACACTACGGCTTCTCTACTCACCGATGCACACCAGGTCCATGAAGCCGTACATGGCGTAGCAGATCTGGAAGAGCAGGTCCTGGCGCTGCCACTTGGCCGAGGGACTGAGCGAAGACCACACGAGCCATGAGATGCTGGCGATGAGGAAGAGCGAACCAAGCACCGCCGCTGCAATCTGCACCTTCTCGATCACCGTCAGAGAGATCGTTTGCCACTGCACGGACAGAATGACAGACACATGCACCACTTATAACAACCCAAGCAGACTACTCCAAACAAGCCTGTAAGTAAGCTGTGCAACATCAAATATATCAAAACTCAATCAATGGGACTTTAGGGACTTTAAACAAGCTTAAACAATCTCAGCTCATCTTCTGTATATTTTATTTATAAAGTGGCTGATACACAATCATGTCTTTTGCTTAATCTCTTCAAATAGCGTCTAAACCATTTTGAATTCTGTATATAGCACAATCAATTGCTCACAATTTACTTTGCGCTCAAGTTTACCTCTGAACACACACACACACAGAGTCTACAGCTCTGACTCAAACGTACACATGTTCTTCACCCTATCAAAAACACTTTATTTTTTTACAAAGAGCTTGATCGTTCTTCAGCTATGAGCTGGATATAAACTGGATGTGAGCTGAATATGAGCTGAATGTGTCAGTGGTGTGCAGCAGATCACCTGTAGCGGATTCTTGGTGCTGATGGCGATGACTTGGTACTTGTAGTAGCACAGCTCACAGCTCCATGAGCCTCTTTCGCTGATCCACTTTATCAGGCATGGCTCATGAGTGCAGCGCACCGAGCCACTACAGCGGCACGGACTCAACAGCTCACCCTGCAGGACCCAACACACACAGCACACTCATTAGCACTCTTGCAGGGTTATGTTGTACACCACTGTGCCGCCCCATGCGAAGGTCAACAATTATTCCTAATTTGTACTGCATATGGTGGATCACAAAGACCACGGTTAACCACATTAGATAGCAGTGTTATTTTGCTGTCACTGTCTTCAGACTATCGCCTTGCACTACAAGGTTAATAGTTGGCATTAAAGTAGAATTCTGCCGTAGTGCTTACATTAAGTGCGCCTGCACTGACAATTTCTCAAAAAGCTCCATCCATGCAACGTAAAGCGTTTCAAAACTTGTACACTTGTATCGCCATTATTCGACAGCCGTATTCAGAGGAGCTTCAGGACAACACTGCACAGCTTGAAAGTGCCTTCAGTAAACTGTGTGTGGGTGGCAGACACAAAAAAACACTCACGAGAAAGGCCGCCGTGTTTGCACGAAGCTCTTTTAGCCAATTTGCTGAATGACTGTACATCCTTCTGTCACTGCCTTTATTATGAGAATACAAATGCTCCTTATGGAAAAACTTTGTCTCCAAGCATGTTCTTTATAGAACAGTAACCAGAGACAATGACTGTGCTGAACTTGTTTGGCCCAATACCTTCTTCATAAACAGACTAATATGTATAATATGTTGTATAAATGTGTATAATATATTTCACAATAAGAACAAGAAAGTGAACTTGCAATAAATATGTTAATGTATAAAGCTACAGTGGTTTAACTAGAGAACTCATTATAGCCAGTTAGTGACTAACAGGAGTTACTACGCTACACTGTTCTCTAGTTATGCTGACCATCACACCCATAAGTGGTTCTTCCCCAAACTGTTGCCACAAGGTTGGAAGTACATGGTCGCCTTGAATGTCTTTGTATGCTGTAGCATTCTGATTTCCTTTTACTGGAACTTAGAGGCCCAAATCTGTTCCAGCATGACACTGTTCCTGTACATAAAGCGAGCTCCATGAAGACATGGTGTGTTAAGGTTGGAGGGGAAGAAGTCAAGTGTCCTGCACAGACCCCTGTCCTCAACCCCACTGAACACCTTTGGGATGAACTGGAACATTGACTAAGTGCCAGATCTTCTCATTTGACATCAGTGCCTGACCTCACTAATGCTCTTCTGGCTGAATGAGCACAAATCCCCAAAGCCACGCTCCAAAATCTACTGAAAAGCCTTCCCAGAAGAGTGGAGGTTATTATAATAGCAAAGGGGGACCAACTCCATATTAATACCCATGGTTTTAGAATTGTTTGTTCAACAAGCACATATCAGTGTGATGGTCAAACACTCACATAACTTTGGCCATATAGTGTAGCTAGGGTTAGCAGGTTAGTAGCATCTATTATCTGTTGAGATACATAGAGCCTTGTGGAAAGCTCTTACATTCAGCCTGATGCACGCAGTGTGATGTGAGATTACAGCAATACTTGACTGAGTTCCAAATCGCACACTAAATAGTATGCCACTACACCGGTGTGATTACTATTTAGTCATACTATTTAGTATGCATCATGTGGTTTGGGACAGCGATTTAAATTCTAAGTGAATGAATATTGATACTTGCAATCGTGAAATCAGTTTGCATGGTGGACACCAATGCAGCACAAACAATATTAAGAAATGCTCTTCAGATTGCAACGGTACCACAGTCATCCATTGCCAGGAGTCCAAGAGAGCAAAATTGGCCATGTATATTCTCTTACAGTGTCAATCACAGCAACAGTACCCAGTCGTGGACGTCTGTGAGCTCACGTATGTGGAAGAGGGTGGATATCTGCTTTCCTCTGAGTGTGGTACACTGCAGTTCAAAAAAAAGATGTGTTGGATGGATTCACATGTCTCAGAGGCTGGTAGCTGTCATATAATAGGAGAGACTTGGCTGGTGGCTGGGAATTGGCCGAGACCAAAATTAAAAAAAGAAAGAAAGAAAGGGGAATGTTCCTCCACAAGTAGCTTCCATGCGATAGCATTTTCTTCCAGAAAGGTGAAATCCAAAAATCTTACATCCTGTATTTTTAAAGAAAGCAAACCTAAACAGGCATAGGCACATAGCCAGAGGGAGGAAGATGAAGCTGTTTGTGCATCAAAGGAGCTGAGTTATCAGCTTGAAGCATGTGGTGGATCCTATAGAGGAACTGGTTATCTCATTCTACCATTGTTTAAGAGAGTGTGCTTTTGGACAACACCAGATGCCAGATACTCCAGCAAGTCTTAGCTATAGAAACGTTCGAAAATTTGACCTGTTCTCAGCTATGTTATGGTCTCAAGCCCCTTTCATACATACACGTTTTGGTAAATATTCAGGAAGGAGTTAAATGTGAAAGCATGCCAGAGCCAAAACGTGTTAAATTAACTTATGAAATTATCAGGGATGGCTCATGTATTAATAATAGAAGTCAATACATTATCTGGAAAAGTCTGTAGTCAGCAAAGAAGAAGTGGAGATGTCTGAAAACTGGAGTGATTCAGACATGTAGAAGCTGATGGCCATTTGTGCCAAGGACAAAATCCTTCATCAAATGACTGTCAGGGTAGCTACATGATGAAATAACAAAGAGAATGCAATATAAGGAAAAAAAGATGCAGGTGATAAACAGGGGTTTGAAATGTAAATGTAAACTTTGTTATATATCCTGCATAACAACAGTGAAAATGTGAATGTGTGTATCCCGTAAAACACCATTTGACAGCTGCAAGTTGACAAAGCCTGAACAAGGTACTGTATGTCAGGTCCTGAGATTTGAGCGTGAAAACACTGTTGATACACCAGTTGGTGCAATGCTCAGAAAAATACAACAGACTCAATTTAGGACCATAAGGTCTGCTGGTGCAACCAGTCCATGGAAGTGTTCATAGGAACTGAGATGGGAGAACTCGTATTGCTTATCATGTAGGAAAAGATCAAGAATGAACTTTAAGAATAATTTAATAATATTTGTGCAATTGTGTTTCTTTTTGTACAATACTAATTGCTAAGGATTTACCAACAAATCCTGCACATGACAACTACAGGCAAAAAAAAGTGATTCCAATACCAGTTCCAGCTGACCCCTTTTATTGACCCCAAATGGACATTCTGAATTTTCTGCAATTCCAAGCCATGACCATCCTACATTTTTTTATTCCAGATTTATAATTTAGGATTTGTAAATCCATATTCAATAAACATTTCTTCATATTTTTGTGTTTGCTTTCTTGACTTGTGACTCAATGTTGTTGAGGAACAGGATAGCAAAAAAGCCTAAACTAGCTAAAATAGCACTCTTAATTGAAATGTGGCTTGTTTGCATGTGACTCCCATTAACATTTCAAAATAGTAGCACACAAACTCTGTCTGTATTTAGATATTCATAGTATTAATTTGTAAAATAAATTAATAAAGCAAAAGAGGAGGCTGGGAGTTTCTTACGACCTCATTTGTAATCTAGTGATCCCACATGGGGTCATTACCCGCAGTTTTGGAACCCCTAAGGTAACATAACTATTACTTTTCCTTCACTGTTAACCACTAGCATTGCTGTTTGAACTGCTCCTTTATCTTAATTCCAACTTGGTTATTATACAAAACTATTAACAAAGGAGACCAACTGCTACTGCATTTTTTTCCTCAAATGTAAACTCCAGTCTAGACTGTTTCCAGGTCCAGACTGCTCAAGGCTACTTTGCAAAGAGCAGTTTGTCTGTTGCTTTCCATAGGTGCAGTATAAAAACAAACTTCTTTTCAGTCATGAAATGAATATAAAAACATTCATGCTGACTGGATCTCACTCAAAGTCTCATCTGAAGTTTGGGATTTTTATACACCATGAGGTCAAGAATCTTTCAGAATGGGAAACTTTCTTTATCCAGTGGTTTTCAGCCTTGGGAAAACCCCTGATCTGCAGATTTTCATTTCTCTGCTGTAAGACGCCTGGCTCACTCATGAATAGCTGATGAGTTGGGGAAGAAGCTCAACCATATAGAGCTACAAAAAAGCCATTCACTGTCATATAAACCATCATACTTTCATTTCCAGAACAAGAAATGGGCATTCTTGTATGGGTCTCAGTTTTTGTTGTCCTTGTTTGTTTAGTTGGGAGGGCATTCGGTTTCCTACATTAGGAAATAAGCTTTCTGGACAACTGACATACACGCATTTCAACATCTCAAACAAGCACTCATATAGATGGGTTTTTGTTATAGACTCTGGATCCACTGCAACCCTGACCAGGATAAAGTGATTACTGAAGATGAATGAATAAAAATAAACACTTGACAGAAGCAGCACTAACTGAACAGTGGTAATATTGTCCTCTGCATCCATAATCTTTGGCGTCTCCTTTTCTTTTGAAGTTTTGTGTGAGTTTTGTGTCATAAGATGACATTAGATGCCAGATGACAAGATTTCTCTTGTATTACGACGTAAACCTGCTGAATTTTTTTTAAGGTTTGACAGAACATAGAATGACCATCTGCGAACACAGAACATAGAATAATCATAGTACATTCAAAACCCCTATATTTATAAATACACTCTTAGAAAAAAGGGTTCCTCAAACATTTCTGAAAGGTTACTGGGTCTAGCTTTCTAAAGGAGTTTTAAAGGAGGAATATTTTTGAAAGTAAACCGTCTGTTGTTGGATTCTACATAGAACTTTTAAAGGTCTCCCTTAAAGAGACAGTCCAAAGAACCACACAGAGTGCTAGATGGAACGGCTAACTTTTCTTTTTCACTTTTTGTGTAATTTCATAACATGTATGAGAAAAAGAGTCCTGCATGTCCTACAAATTTGCCCTTGTGACCCCACCCATATGGCGATACCAGTGGTTAAATAGCTATTTTAAATATTACAGACTGGGGCTCAACAGTAAAGACCCTTTGTTAAATCTTCAGGTCTTGCTCATGTCTCAAACAGCCAATGAGCATTAAATGGTGGGTCATAAGGTTACTCGCTATTGATCCCTGCTTCTAGAGCTGTATTTCAGAGAATAATGTTAATATGTTCTGTTAATGTTTGTGGCATTGAGCAATGCAGCATATATTTCATTAAATGATGAACAGCTTAGTGATGGTTTGGTTATGTTGTTTTGGTGAATTAAAAGTTAAGAGGAATCCTAGTAAGCACAGAGAGAAAGCAAGTAAAAGAGTGCTAGAGTCCTTCCTGTTCAGCTCTCTTTGAGAGGATTTGAGTTTTCAGGAGACTCCAGGTTGACAGTCTGGCAGTGCATATAGAAAATTCTGAGGATGCATTTGTATGTGCGAAGGACAGCATTGCCTACAGGAACACGCTTCACTTAAGAGGATTATGGTATAAGGGTCTTAAACTGAGAACTGGTCCCCTGCTCTGTGTAGATTACATCTGATTTGGGGGGATCTCACTTTTCTATTCAGTGCTGCTTTCGAACGTGAGAAATACTTGCCTCATCTGATTTTCAACACTTAAAGATCCCCAAACACATTAAATACACTATATGGGTGTGATAGTCAGTTGTCCACAAACTTTTGGCCATATAGTGTATAGTTATTGTAAATTAGTTGGGATGTGCTTTGTAAATCTGGTGTCAGTTTGTTGGCTGTTGCTGTATTCTCGTTAATCCCATGAAAAGTTAGTGGTTGTGTGCCGCTCTGATGTCACAGGGGGACATTATTATTGCTAGCACAGTTACAAATGGCGTTTAATAGGAGAAACATATTCAACAATCTCACACAAGGGATAACGGTCAGATTTTGCTGTTAAAAAACAAAACAGCAAGAGCTTCTTTTCTCACTCACCATTTTCCAGTGATATTCGATGTCATATTAATAAGAAATCCAACATAGACGTTGGACTCCAAGTTCCAGAATGCAATGCAATTATATGATGATATTATGACAGAGATTCGGCTTGGCTAGTTAGAGATATACAAGATTATGAGCATGATGGCATTGATGGTGGTATTAGCCTGAAAGTTTCATCTTTAAGCAGAGATGACGCAAAGGCTAAATCACACTGGTACCACTATTAGCAGGAAGTCGAACAGCATTGTGGGGAATGGAGGAAACCTTTAACCAAAGCGAAAATAGCCCAAAATGTGGATGAACAAAGTTCAACCAAAAAATGTACAAAACAAATCTATATAAAACACACTATTATATACTAGGGTAATGTGCAAGTCGTTGAGGGTGGAATTTTACTTTAAATATTTAGAATAGTATAGGTATATTATCTATACTATCTGGCAAGATTTACATCTGATTCACTTGGGAGTAATTATTCATCTGATTTGCTCTGAAACATTAATGGTAAGTGTCGTAATCATGGTGTGTGCAGTGTAAATGCCTGTTTGATGGAGCCCTTGATGCAGTATATCTGAGCAGGAAATGAGGCTACTTTATCTAATTGAGTCAAGTGAGCCAATCAGTCGATCTGCTCGACTCACCTGCAGGCCAGCTGGCTGTTTTCTGCACACCAACCTGATGATTTTATTCCTCTAGATTTACATCCTGAAGCTAAGTCCTATCCCAGTTGATCATTTATATGTGTGTGTGGGTAATGGCTGATTGAGAGGTATAGTGTGGTACAAACCCAACTACTGACTGAGATACAGAGACACAGACTAAAGGCTGTCAGAAACAACACATGAACATGCTCATTAGTCTTTATATATCAGTCAGATGAGGACTGACAACTGAAGACCATGGAAATGTCAAATGTCAAAATGTGGGAATCATCCTAAAACTTACAACAGGCAATGAACAGTGACATCTGATGAAACCGCCTTCGTCTTGTTAGCATGTCTGTGACTTATCAGAAAGACAAAGCAAAAAAAAAAAAGGAACAAGAGGCGTAAGACGAGGAAGCAGAAAAGTGAGAGGCAGCTTAAGGACTTGGTGCTTGGGTTTGAAGCATTATGTTAATCCAGCTTTCTTGTTAAAATTCGTTATTGTTCCAGCAGTCGCCTTGAATTGCCTTATTAGCTCAGGTTTT
This sequence comes from Pangasius sanitwongsei, assembly GCA_037576675.1. NCBI lineage: Eukaryota > Metazoa > Chordata > Actinopteri > Siluriformes > Pangasiidae > Pangasius > Pangasius sanitwongsei. The sequence continues at coordinate 11,247,274 of CM075028.1, forward strand.
AGCAATAGCAAAAGCTAAATCACTAGTACCCATGCTGTTTTTGAGCCTATGTAATGTAGCAACGATTTAACGGATTGAACAGGCATCTGATTAACATAGCTGAAAAAAATGTAGCTCCGTTTTTGCAAGCAGTTATCTGAAATGCTCCCTGTGTTGAGGCTCGGTGCAATTTTTTTGCAGGGCGCCCTACAGTGTTTTGAATAGCATCTGCAGCAATTATTAGGCACACTCATAAACTTGAAGTTATGATATTATGTATGATACTACACTTTATGAACCTATTCATCTCCAAACAGTGACATAGAGGCAGTGTCAGTTAGAATTAATAAAGCAACATGAAGAGCTAAGAAGAACTGTCTGTTTCGGTCCTTGAAGGCCCTGTGGCAACACATCGCAAAGCTTAATAGCTGTGTTGCTGTACAGAGCTGAATCTTACATAAGAAGTTCACTGAGGGCAGGAGAGAGGGTGTCGGAGAACATTAGAATCTCTTTCTGTCTCTTCACTACCTTTTTCCTGACCTTAGGTTCTGTGTCCCACACAAGTAGGCTGACTGAATGGAGCTGGCTGTAGAACAGTGGGTGGAGTGTGTATATATATTGTCCTGAAAAGTCGTACCACAGCCGCGAGTGCATTCGGTATTTGTACATGGAGAGAGAAGTGTGTGATGAGATGGAGCTCTTTCATGCTCCATTGAGAGTGGAACTCACTTGTCTAAACCAAGTGTGCCCTTGTCTGACAGACTGAGAGTAAAAAACGAGAGAGGAAGAGATCTGTATTTGCCAAGAGGACAAAGATATATAGTTTGATATCTACATATTCACACTATCCTAACAGCAAAGCATGGTGGTGGCAGCATCATTGTTGTGTGGATGCTTTTCATCAGCAGGGACTGGGAAAGTGATCTGGGTTGAGGGCCTGATGGATGGAGTTGAATACTGCCAAAGCTACACTGAAGTGGTTCAAAACCAGGAACCCGAATGTGTTAGAATGGCCATGTGTACGAATCTGACTGGGAATATGTGGCGCAAAATTTGCTGCTCACCAACAGTCTCCATCCAGTCTGACTTTGCCAAGAGGAATGGGCAAAAATATCAGGATCCAGACATGCAAACGTGATAGAGACATATCCCAGAAGACTTGCAGCTTTAATTGAAGCCAAATCAGCAGCATTGCTGACATTCAATAAAGCTAGTCAGATCTGCTCCTTTTCCCTGCATGCACATGATGACCTCCATGCAAAATGTAAAATAACTCTATTGAAATCAAATGCAATGGTTTCTGATGTGTTACAGCAAAACTCGAAAGATATTAACCAAAAAAAAAAAGCCAACAGAGGTGGAATCCAGCTGTGTAACATGTTTTAATCATGAGGTCACAGTTCAATCCCAGATGATGGTTGCTTCTGCCGCACCCTTGAGCAATGCTAACGCTAATGCTAAGCTTCAACAGGAAGACTGTCCCAGTTAAAGTCGAATGTAAACCAGTACTGGATTTATGGGATTCACTAGAATAGACCAAGACAGTCATAAATGGGCTTGGCATTTTTGCTCAGTGAATCCTCTTGGTGAAGGGGGGTGGGAGTGAAACAAAATCCACCGCTTGATATTTTTCTTCTCCACTAGTGCATGCATGCTGATGTTTATCATGCACAATGTTATCTTAATATGAAGCAATAGACTTGCTTCTTGATTTGCTTCTTGTAGTCTGGAAAACAATGTACATAATAACCTGTATTTTCCAGACTACACAACCTCTAGCAGGTGGGACTAATTATAAAGCATTAGAAAAAACAATGACCTTTTTTAAAAGGTATATTTCTTCTCCAAGGTACAAACAAAGTGATCTAAAAGGACACTTATGTACTTAATTTTAAAGATGCAATACATTTTCTTTCCCAGGTTACTAAAAGTACAAAAGATGTACTCTTGAGGTAAACGTGCCCATGATAAGCATTTGTACTCTGAAAGATAAGAGTACCTTATTTCTGGCAGTGTTTGGCATTAGTCACTTGTTAACAAGTCCATTTATTGGTGTTTTTATGGTAGGTGTGCTGTAGCACATGAGGTAAATAAACAAAACCGCTAGCTTGAAAAACCCCACAGTCCGAGACAAAAGCTGCTTAATAAATAACCAGGTTGCAACATTAAAAATTGATAAAATGACTTCTTTGTAAGGATCTACTTATAAATATATCTGACAGTTCCAAAAGGGGAATTAAGATGTGTAGAAAATTCTATGGCTCAAGAAACGACCCAGTGCTAAACTACAGCAAATCTAACGAGACAAAAACTAACTAGGCTATAGACTTGTGGATATAGAGGCAGTACAAAGTAAAATAAAATAAATAAATAAAATAAAAATGCCTGGTGCACTACTACAATTTCTACACCAAAGCAATGTTTATACTGATTTTTTCCCCAAAGCAGACAGAATTCATAGGTGCGTTTAAAAATTCCCGAGAGACTTGTAGCACAGGAAATATGGTGCTTCACCTCAAACTAGAAGCTAGAAGGCATCATACTGGCTTTCTAACAGTCTTTCATTCATGAACACTTTGGCATGAAGTGTTCCTTAATCCAGGTTCTGAGCAGCTTTTTCCGTACTCCTACGCAGTTAGGACTTTGAGACTATTCATTTGTGCTGGACGTGTCCTGCTGGACACTGCACATCATGTCTAACGACACGGCTAATTAATCAACACAGCGTGATTGAAACTGTGCAGACGTGATGGCCTTCCGGCAAGACTACTCTGTGTATTTCCACTTGCTCTTTACTAAAGAACTCTCAATCCTCTCTCTCTCTCTCTCCCATCTCTCTCTCTGTTTCTCTCTCTTGTTGTTCTGTCCCTCATTAAAACCGTGGAACATGACCGGAGCGGGCCCAGGGTGGATTACTCTTCATGATGAGCAGGAGTGAGGGGGACAGAAAAAGGAAAGCGTTATTCTTTTCCGTAGCATGTAACTGGTCCCGTGTGCAAGCAGAGGACCTTTCTGTATTTTCCTGCCCCTGTTTGGGTTAAAGTGGTGGACCATTTATAAAGCACCAGTCCTTGTTTGAACCATGGGTGCTAGCGGAGAGATAGAGCAAGAAAGATGGAGATACAGGAAATGGAGTGACTCAAGGTCTGACAAATGCGCACACACACACACACACACACACACACCTCTGTTAGAGAGAGCCTTCTCACAGACCCATCTGCTTCCTGCATTGCTCTCATTATAGACAAAGAACCATCCATCAGCCGCCAGCCAGACCTCCCTAACACACTTCACACACTGATGGATACCAGAGAGAAATATCCTGCTGGTGCTAGGAGTGGGATATCATATGGCCATATAATATTAATACTGCAATGAAAAGTCATGATACACTTTTCTGCGAGTACCATAGGTATCAATAAACTGAATGTCGTTATACATACCGACCATTATCATTATAAACGCCTCTGTGTATCATAATGTGTTGTGTTTATTTTGCGCTAAATTCAGACTAGCAAGTGGCAAGTCCTCGTGTTGCTTGTAGTTTTTCTCTTGTGGGAGTGTAGCGACCGATATTGTTGTCACTTGTGGGCGTGAAGTGTTTTTTTTTTTTTTCTTTTCGTTCAGATGAGAAATGGTAGTAGCCAAAATATAAATAAGTAGCTAATTAGTTAAACACAGATTATACATTTAAGCAATATCGCGTTATCACGAGTGTGATGTTGCTTTTAACAATTCTATAAACAAGAAATTGATATTGAGTAAGTGACATTTCGAACACAGTATGACCAAACGTTCTGTTTATTTTTGCTCCGCTAGCAGAAATAGATCCCACACACACGTTATAGCACGTCGGCTAGCTGGCTAGCTAGCTCACATTGTTTTGTACATTCCTCTCAAAGGTGCTTCTGGTGAAACTGGCTTCCCTTCTTCCTTTTCATCTTCATCTGACGAGCTTTCATTTTTTAAGTCAAAAGTTATATTCATGAAAATGTATCGTTTGCCATGTCCGCTGATGATGTCACTAACATTACTGTAGTAACTGTTTCGCACTAGGAAGTGGAATTTTTTACGTGGCGAACACAGACGAGCGGAGTGATACACACAGTGAAACTTCGCAGTGCGGTTATAGGGAATATAAGCACTCTTGGAACAACACTCGACCAATCAAATTAGTGGACCGGAACTAACTATTGTATGAAAAGCATTAATCAGTGTGAAAATTGCTTGTTTGATTTACATGTTACACGCTAGGCTTCGTACTAGCTTCACTGGCAGATTAGCAAAGCAAGCTAACTTTACTAAACTCACCAGACGCACCAACGATCTCGGCTATTTCCTTCCAAGCTTTAATTATCTTTGTAATGTTTCAAAATGCGTTTAATAAGAGGTCATATCTGACAGGATAAGCAGAAACCATTGTTATAAGCTTTCTTGTGTGTCAAACAGAAAATGGAAACTAACTGCAGCTATGAACTAAAGCAGTGAGCGGGGAACTGAAAAAAACGTCGGACCACGTTTATGTGCTATAGGATTTGTCTGAGGAATCATTCAAGCCGGTGGTTTGGATAGCTGGCTAATTTGCGTACACCTGAAAAAAAATCTCAATTCAGATGTGGATTGTTGCTCTGTGTCTTTGTTTGGTTCCGTGTCATGCACGTACATTAAAAATAAACCATCGCCCGTCGTTTTTCTGCTTGCAGGAATGTCTCAGTAGTGACGGCACATGATCAGTGTGTTCACTAAACAATATAAGTGAGCGTGTATCCATACACATTTATCCAGTCAGTGTGCTAGATCAAGAATGTGTATCATCTGACACATATGCCACAAAATCCAGTGAGCTAACCTTTACATAATGAGAACAGTGACTGTCCTGCACATGGCAGAGGTTAGGGACAAATATCAGTCTCATAAAACCGCTGTGGTGGAATTTGAGAGCAAGGGGACCTCAGCTAGAGAGAAGATCTCATTATTGTGCTTGTATAATAGCACAGATGCCCCGATGTTCATTACTTCAATACATTAGCTGGCTTCAAAGGTTCTATAGTCTGTTTTCCTGCCACTCTTTATGGTCAGGTCCTTCTCTTTGCTTCAGATTAGAAACAGCAGTAGTAGCCACTATCGACACGTTTTCTCATTAAATTCAGTAAGACACTTAAAGATAAGAGTGAAGGCCAGCAGATATCTTTAAATATCGCTGATATCTTTTGTTCTGTACTTGGCCCCTGATTGTCACCTGATCGTATTTCCAGCACATCCAAAATATCAAATGAGATTATTAACTGTTTTGGAGCTTTTGTTTTGTTTTGTTTTGGTCACTCTTTTAGAACTGTACAAAGCAATGTACATACAGAATACTTTTCGTTGGTTAGCTTGGCGGGGTGGCACAGCAGGTAGTGATGCCGGCTCACAGCTCCAGAGCTGCGGTTCGATCCTGAACTTACTGTCTATGCAGAGTTTCACATGTTCTCCCTGCGTCTGTGTGGGTTTCCTCCGGGTTGTCTGGTTTCCTCCCATCTCCCAAAAACATGCCATGCCATGCTAAACTGGCCCGTGAGTGAATGAGTGTGTGTGTGTGTGTGTCTGTGCGCACGCGACCAGCATCCCATCCAGACTGTATTCCCACCTCGACCCCGGTGTTCCCAGAATAGGCTCCGGGTCCACCACATCCCTCCCCAGGATAAAGTGCTTACTGAAGATGGATGAATGAACGAATGAATGAATGAATGCATTAGTCTTTGCAAGGCAGCAGATTGTTCTCAACTGGGATGCTTTCCTAGAAAATTGCCACATTTTAAACATTTACATTTTAGGCTGATGTATAGTGAACCAGGACAGTTGTAAAACAGGATCAAAAAAAAAGAACATTCAACTCTAACTGACATTCCTGAGCCACCTTGATGAGACCGAATCTCGCGATATCTCGCTGGAACTAGTTTGGGGTGTTACATTTTTCGACTCTGGAGGTGTTAAAGATGTGACTGCTGTGGGAAGTCGGCTCTCTTTATAAGTATGATGACAATGTGTTGGTAGCGGAAACCGTTTGACGGTGTGTGTGTGTGTGTGTGTTTAAGGCCCTCTTACCTGATCTGCGCCCTGAAAGCAGATCCGGCACAGCGGTGTGCGCGCTCCGCTCTCCGTGCAGCTCTCCAGACTCGCTCTCTCGTCGAGCTTCTCTTTGGTGCAGTCCTCGCTCGAGCTGCCGCCGTCCGGACTCTCCGTGGCGTCCCGCTCCGCTTCTTCAGCCCACTCAGCGGCGGCGGCGGCAGCAGCGGCGGCAGCGGCGTCCTCGTCCCGCGTCCGGTCCGCCGGAGAAGCGCCGTGGGCACTCGGCGCTCCGTTCATGGCCGACGGTACCGGTGGCGGTGGTGGTGGTGGTGGTGGTGGCCTGAGCAGCAAAGCCTTCAGGTCACTGAACAAGACGCGACAGCGGCGGCCTCTCTGCTTTCCCTCGCGCCGCAGCATCGGTAAACGGCTCAGCGAACTCCGGCACCATCCAACACCGACACCGACACCGACAGCGCACCACATGTGCCCGTTTTTACTCGCTGAACGATGGACGAGGTGCAGAGATAAAACACCTTACCGCTTAGCGTTGCAAACTATCCCGGCTAGTCAGAGTAATGGACGCAAATCTGTTAACCGGAATCACTGCTCGCACTCCGACAGCTCGCTAGAGTGGCTAAAGCTAACACATACTGTATGTAACGGCTTTTCAGGAGAATGTTTCTTTTCGAGCCGCGCTACACATTCCACACACATAACCGTCCACTGACGCGGCGCCGCTCCAGCGAACAGAGTCGACTCCGACTCTCACTCAGCTGTCGCGAATCAAACGAGCCGACTCCTGGAATCGATTCCACACTATACAGCAATTTTCTCAATTCCCAAAACTAAAACACGGCACAGGATGAGATCTTGTTTTCTTTTTCTTTTTTTTTCTTTTTTTTTTAAAAAAAACAGTGAAATATTAATTAAGAATACTTACAAAATTCACTATTCTTATAATACTGTGAGAGTTTGAACGACAAGATATCTTGATATTTACTGACCTGACATGCCCTCATAATGGATAAATGACACTTTGGCTCGCAACATAATTTATAGCTAAATTACTGTAGCTCATTCGTGTGAGCAAATGTTTCACTAATGACTCTTTTTTTTCTTTTTTCCTAGCCTGTTTTTCCTCTTTGCCGTAAGGAATCGACTCCAGAGATTGCGATCGGTGAATCGACTCTTTTTGGTTCGACTCCCTGTCCTACTAATTACACACTGACACAGGATGCGAGCTCACAAAAGGCTACTGTATGGCACGCGACATGTATAACTGTAATAAAACCTAGACCATGGGTTGGCTATATCAGCGAGCTGCTGCATTCTTTCAGATTGTGTCCTTCAAAAAAAAAACCAAAAAAAAACCCAGCAAAATTATAATAAGCCACACACATGGAGAGCAGATTCCTGGTCAGACTTAAAGCGGCAGCTCGAGCGAAGAGAATGATGTGCACGAGCTGACCCAGGCAGCGGTCCAGTTCGGTGTCACGCAGGTAACAGAAACGGAATCCCGGGCTGTTGACCTGATCCTCCACACCCATTGGACAATTTCTGGCCTCTCTCGTGCCATGACAAGTGTAGGTCCTAATACCCGTGTCTTTCCTAATATGTCTTCCCTGAAACGCTTGTCCGTTCGTGCAGGGACTCGCGAGCGCTAGACGATCCGGAGCGCAGGCTCGCGCAGTCCAGAGCATATCAGATATCAATCAATCAAGGCCAGCGCTCTAGCGCGTGAGGCGTCCACCGTCATCAAAGAAAGATGGAGGGGGGTTTTGGTGGGGGGTTGGGGGTGGAGGAGGGAACCACCGTTACCTTCCGTTCTTCACTGTCGTCGTGTCGTCGTTGCGTATCTGTGCGTGCGTCCTGAAATCCGCGCGTTGTGTTTAGCGCCTTCACCCTTCACTTCACACCGAACCGCCGATACGCACAGTCCACCGGACGGTTTTGCGTAGAGCGCCTAGGACGCGCGGTGTTTAGGCCGGTCAGCTCGCGCTCGCGCTCGCGCTGCAGGTTTCAGCACCATGTTTTCCTGGGACAGCTCCCAGCTCCAGGCGCGAGCCCGCTCTCCGCCTCTCAGCTTCTGTGCGCGAGACGGGAGCGCGCGGAGAAACCAAGCATGCGTTTTTGTGTTGAGATCAAGGACCGGACACAAAGAAAAGAAAAAGAAAAGAAAAGAAAAGAAAAAACAGGGTACTGAACTGTACCTTTCCTTGTCACTCTTTGAAGTGGTACTCTTATCTTTTGCACCTTTAATATGCATCCATTCCACCTGGAAATGTCGATTTAGTGATTTTATTATCTTAATATCTTATTTTATTAGATTTTATTATCTTTAAAAAAAGATTTAAGGTACATAATTGGAGCCTAATTACCTTTTTAAAGCTTTAAAGGTACACTGCATGCACCTTTCAAGGTAAAAGATATGCTAAAGGAATAAGAGGCGTACACTTGAGGGATCCACCTCAGCAACAAGGTGCTGTTTAGTACTGTTTTTGTTTTGAGATTTCTCAAAGAATTAATATATAAAGTTATTTTTTTCTGTCAGAGGTAACTATATATTAATGTATTTTTATGAGCTGCAAATCCTTAAGCCTAGTTGATTCTGTAAAGCTAATTTGTCTTGTATCTCACATTTTGTATGTGTTTCTTCTGTGACATTTATGAATCGTTATTTGTTCGCTTTATCATCAGCAGGATTTTAATACAGAGACATCATATGCTTCTCTCTGAACAGCTGTGGCTATATTTGGACACAGTAAAATATGTAGTGTTGAATTTGTTGCTACAGTGTTCATTTGTCATTAGTAAGACGTACAAATTAAACACCGAAGACAGCCTTCTTCCTCCTGCGAACCAGCAGAATTTTGTTATAACCCACATCTAACACTTTATCAAGGGTGTATGAAGAGATAATGTATACCAGGTGTAGATTAGAAGTCTGATTGAACTTTAGAGGAAGTGCAGCATTTGGCCAAAGGTTTGTGGACACCTGATCATCACACCCATATGTGGTTCTTCCCCAAACTGTTACCACAAAGCTGGAAACACACAATTGTATAGAATGGCTGTGTATGCTGTAGAATTAGAGTTTTCCTTCACTGGAACTAAGAGGGCCAAACCTGTTCCAGCATGACAATGCCCCTGTGCATAAAGTGAGCTGAGAGAGTCGGACTTGTAACCCGTAGGTCGTGGGTTCGAGTCTCAGGTCTGGCAGGGATTGTACAGTAGGTGGGGGGAGTGAATGACCAGCGCTCTCCTCCACCCTCAATACCACGACTGAGGTGAGACCCTTGAGCAAGGCACCGAACCCCCAACTGCTCCCCGGGCACTGCAGCAAAAAAGGCTGCTCACTGCTCTGGGTGTGTGTTCACGGTCTGTGTGTGTGTTCACTACTGTGTGTGTGTGCACTTGGATGGGTTAAATGCAGAGCACAAATTCCGAGTATGGGTCAGCATAATTGGCTACACGTCACTTCACTTCACTTTTCACTTTCACTTTCACTGAACACCTTTGGGATGAACTGGAACACCGACTGCACTCCAGGTCTCCTCACCCAACATCAGTGCTTGACCTCACCAATGCTCTTGTAGCTGAATGATCACAAATCCCCACATCCACGCTCGAAAATCTAGTGGAAAGCCTTCCCAGAAGAGTGGAGGTTATTATAACAGCAAAGTGAGGACTAAATCTGGAATGAGATGTCCAGCAAGGACACATGGATGTGATAGTCAGGTGTCCAGAAACTTTTGGTGTATAGTGTATGTAGATCTTCAGTGAGATTTATGGCCTGGTTTAATTTAGGCTGCTAAAAACTATCCTTCACTGAAATGCTGCACTGATTAACTTATCAGTTCTGCTGTTGCACTTCACATTGCCCACCAGCAAACTCAGTGAACTCATGCTAAAAATAGCCTGAGTGTGGAGCTTCCTTCTTTCATGTTCACAGCTCGTGAGTTCTCTTGGGCCATTTCTTTTTATCGCCTTCAATTATGGGGCAAACAAAGAGAAAGAGTTTGTTTCTCGGCTGAACTGTGGTGACGCCGTGGTCTAAAAGTTCATGATTGAGTGTTTCATTACAGAAAGGAGAGTATCAGATCCTAGAGCTGTACGTGGGGATAAGTATGAGCAAAACAGGACAAGGGAGCGCTGGGAATTTATTAAGAGGACTAAATGTTCTGCTTATCTCCTACTGGAAAATACCTAATTTGCTCAAGTGGGAAAACGTACTTTATGTAACCTGTCACATTATTCTCTGCTGAATATTCGCTATATAGAACGAGCAGCCTGCAATGCTTCTGGTGATTTTCACACTTCCACACCTGGATAATACTGTGGGTCCTTCAGATGATACCTATTATTCACTTGCACCCACCATCTTTTCTAGGGAGGATCTCTAGTATAAAACAGACTGTAAATATGTTTGTATGGAAATGTTTGTCATACGTGTGCTAATTTATTGGTTGGTGCAGTATTTTCATTATTCCAGTGAGAAGTTAGTGGTTGTGTGCTGCGCTGATGTCACCAGGAGACATTGCTAGATTTTGCTTTTAGCTGCAACCAATTAAAGAGCTTCCTTTCTCACTCGCCATTTTCTACTGACATTCAGGGTCATATTAATGAGAAATTAAATGCAGAAGTAGTGCAGACAACAAAAATTAGACTCCAGGTGCCAGAATGCAATGCTTCAGCTCGGCTAGTTAGCGATCTACGAGATGATGAGGACGACGATGCTGATTGAATACGACGTTATTGCCATGAAAGTTAAATCTTTGGAAGCTGATCTGTTTGAGTGTACTGATGAGGAGGGTGAGTCAGAGTAAAATACTAAAGTGCTGCTGCCGCATCAACAAATTCCCGTTGGCACCTCTATCAGCAGGCGGTTGAACAGAATTGTGGGTAATGTAGGAACATGAAAATAGAAATAGAAATTTAAACCAAAACCAAAAACACCCTCTTGCACAGCTGAAACTCACGTATTAATTATAAATATTGATATGCAAGTCATTGGGTGGCCTGATTGATCATGTCGAAATATTTTTTTTTAAAAAACTGCACACTGCAGTTAGGTGAGCAAAGGAAGTCCCCCAAATCTTGTCTGTAAATATCTGCCTCAAAATGGCATCCATTTATTTCATGCAGAGTTGCTAATCTATAAACGTGAGCATAACCTCAGAGTGTAGCTGTAAATGGGACAGCCATCTTGGACAACCAGAACTGATGTTTCTCTTTGAGCAATTTACTATTATTCAGCCTACTAGACCATTCTAGCCATATGAGTAAAAAGCTAAATTGCAGCCAGCACAATGCTGATGCTTTGACATCACTGTCACTGGAATGCTCTGAAGAAACAAACTACTGTCCCAGTTTAAGCTGTACACAACCTGATCTCATGAGGAATTCATGCAGGATTGAATGAGCAAGGGCAGTGTGATGTGGTCGGATCGAATTCTGCACCAGACCTTCATAGTAACCTTCAACATGTGGTTTATAAATATGAATGAGTTGTGCAAATTGCTACAAATTTACATACTGGCTGTTTGCTAATCTTTGCTTACTTCCTGGTTTTCAGGCGAAGATCTCAGTTATATCCAAATGTTTCTATCACGCCTACTTGCGAAGATGGGAATGAATCAACTGCCTCAGAGTGAAAGTGCTAATGCTTCTGACTTGTTAACAAACCCACACTGACCACAACAATCTTACATAAGCATTGTAATGGAAGAAAAGTGCACAGGAAGAAGAGGAGACACTCCTGTGGATGCTAACAGTCCCTGACAGCCTGGCCTCTATATTTCAATTGCGACTTTGCCTTAGCACACAAACCACGATTTTGGAACCATAAAATGTACAATGCTGTAAGTGAATATTTTCACTTATTAGGGGACAGTACTGTAAAAGAAAAAAAATAACAGTTCTGCTGGTGATTTGTCTTAATAAGTGCATTAAGCTCTTCCAGTTTTGGCTGTGAGTTTGAGGATTGTTCTAGGCAAATAGGGATTTTTTTTTGGTTGGATCTTGGGACGAGAGCAAAAGCTGAGGCTGTAAGATATACACATATTCCAGCAATATTCCATGGGCCAAAACATAATTTCAGCTGACCTGAAAATTCACATTTTCTACCCTTTTTTCTTGGCACATTTCTTGATGCAAAGCAGAATTACTCTTACCACCCCGAAGTTGATCATTTTCCAATAACAGCACGTGCGGAAGTGTTTTATTCCTCTTACATGACAGCGGTTTGTCAACAAGTTTGTCAAAAAGTTAGTAAGACAGAGAAATGCAGCTTGTCATGTTACCAAGAAAACAGAATAATATATTATAATGTATTAGAACAAGCACATTAATATCAGCTGGCACTACTGTCAGAGCTGCTGTTACAGAAAATTAACACTTTCTGACCACTCAGATTTGAAAAATCAACAACGCTGTGGTATAATATGTAATATTATGCCATTTTGGTTGCCAAGTGGTTGCCAAGTGGTTCGGTGGTTACTCCTGTGCTTGCTGTGAAATCCTACTGCAAAACAACACTCTGTCATCTCTGTCACACACTCACACATAATAAGCCATGCCAATTTACATGGTTCCACATGGAGCTCATCTTACAGAAGGGTTGCATATATGTTCTGAGAGGTATTGTGGCATCATGTCCCACAGCCTCATTTGTATTCATGTGAATCTAAGCCTCAGAGACACAAGAGATTCAACTGGAAATAATACGACACAATCTCAAGAATCCTGCCGTGCAGAAACAAATGACATGCTCTGATTGGCTAGATGTGATCAACTACCACTGACAAGATTGAAACCCAAGAAAGTATGTCCACTCTGTGCTAATAATGAATGTTGAAACCTGTGAGAATTAGGCTGTAATGTTACACAAATTACGTCCAGTGTTCTGAAAATGCGAGAGGTAATAATAGTTTGCTAAACATCATTCCTAGTTAAAGAAAAGCTCACATTTACATTTGTGGTAACATTCGTTTAACTATAAACATTGTTTACGGTTGTAAACTTGAAAATTATAAAGCAGGAAATGTTTGCATGTGGTAGCTGAGCTGCGTTACTGGAAGATTTAGCACACATAGCGCTTAAAGGATGCTATTTCACCGTTTAGTTGCCCTTTTGTTGTTTTCATGTCTCTGTGAGCCTTACCTTTTATGGAGTTATGTGGGCGTCACTAAATGCAAATAAGCTGTGCCATGAACATGCTTTGGAATTTATGTGTAAATGGTTTTTATCATCATACACACATGAGGATGAAGAAAATCAACATTACTGCACCTTTTGTAAATCTGGTGGAAATTTTAGTTTGGTTTAACCTGTGAAAACATTTACAAACAACTCGACTTAATGATTGATAAATGACACCCGATGAATGTGATCAGATCTTCCTAGTCTATGAAAATTAGGATGTAATGTTACACAAATACTGACCTTCAGTGTCTTGAAAACGTGGGAGGTAATAATAGTTTGCTCATACAACATTCCCAGTTTTGTTAACATTCCTAAAGCTATGATTTTAAAATTGTAAGAATGTCAAGACAAAATGTTACATTCAAAATTCTCATGACACCCAGAAAACCTGACCATATCGAAGGATAATATTCTGAAAAAAAAAAGAAAAAGTTATGATTTCTAGTTGGGAAGGTAGAATTGTAACAACGCCATGCTACCACTTCCCCTCACTGTTAGCTGCAGTAATACCTGTAGGAGAAATTTCCCTTTAATATGCATCATGTTTGAAATTCAGCACTGCCTCCTTTTAAAGGCACAATTTTTGTCACTCACTTTCCACTTCTCTTAACTGGGCATGCTGTGAAAAGATGTGAAAAGTGGCATTTGAGAGGTTAGATCAGACACGAATAATAGATCAGACACCCTGCTGGGAGCCAGGCTGCTCTTCAAGGTTTTATGAGGCCCTTGCTGACATTTCTGCACTGCTGTCCACACACGGTTTTTATATTTAATGACAAGCTGCTGAATTGAAGCACTCTGGCTCTGCCCCTAGTGGTCGATCAGATGTGGTTTTTGTTTATATGAAGCTACTGTAAGTAGTACTAGCCATGCTGGATATAATTTGACCCCCTGACCCTCCTGAATCATCATCGTCTGTTATGGAGGCGGAATTGACGCTCATTCACAGCTGAATGTATTTAAAGAGAAGGCTGTCTTTTTCATTGCTCCGTGCGGTCGATGAAGCTAACCATCTAGTTTTCTCAGAACCAGAGGAGTCATCCATCTAGAAGGAAAAAAACGTCATGAAAAATGACCATAGGTTCTTGTATCTATGGTGGATATATACGTAAGGCCATATACACAGGGGTGGACAATGCTTGAGTACTTTGTTACTATACTTAAGTTATTTTGGCTATACTTGATTATTATTGTAATTGAATACTTGTACTCTTACTTAGTTACATTTCCAAAGAAAAAACCTTTTTTATACCTTATATTTTTATTTAGACTGTTAAAGTTCTCATTACAAATCTTCAAGGCCTCTTCTTCTCTCATCCAGACAATGCTTGTACATTATATGTAGCAATAGAATGGGCTCAGTTTAGCATCCAATCAAATTCATCAATGTAGAAAAAACTAGCAAGAATCGTGCCAGTTTGTCATCTGCTGTGACCTTCTCATGCTTCACAATGTAGTTAGTGCTCTAGCTGTCCATGTGCATTTGAATTGGATAATCCTCTTGACTACAGTGTTGAACTTGAGGATGAGATGAGGATGCTTCTGGCCCTCAGTAAAATGGTTCAGTGTACTGGAGTAAGCAATGACTCAAAAATAAGGTGCCTCATTTGCCTCCCTCCTCCATCTAATTCGAAAAGGCATGTTGGGATAAGTTTCGCTAATTTGCTAACCAAAAATGGCTGTATTTATCTAAGTTAGCCTGTTTTCTTTGTTAATGCAACAAAGGTTTGACTAACATAAAGGTAAATACCGAAAACGTACATGTTTTCAAGGCCAAACCAAACTAAAAATTGTAACCTGATTCACGCAAGTCTCGTTAATTCTGATTTTCTTTGTACTAACATGGTTATGTTGATAAATACCACACACGTTTACATGCCACAGATCTATTACAGTTGTTAATTGTGAAACATTATGTAAAGTATGTAGCTATTGCTGATATTACTGCTGGAAGCAGACACTCCTCAGCTAGCATGGCGCTTGGTAAACGCTCTTGTTCCTAGGTTTGGTCCTCCTCGGGTGTACTTGTATCATTGTGCCATCTGTTTCCTGCCTGCTTAGTAAGTCGCTCTGGAGAAGAGCATCTGCTAAATGAGTAAATGTAAATATGGCTGGTAGCACTTTTCTATGAATAATAATGGTGAGGAATTTGCTCACAGTGACACAGACATTATAACAAGCAGAGACTAAAGAGACTAAAATGCAATAAAGGCTTCCTACTGTTTTTTTTTGTTTTTTTTACAGTATGCATAGCACACGCACATTACATACAGCTTGGACAGTAAAGTAAGCATTGTAAATACATAACAGTACATATACAGTATGTATATATGTATAGATAATGAAAGTCTAAGGAAACATGCACTTGACTATGAATAATAAAAAATAATAATAATAATAATAATATCAATAATAAGCATGTTGAATGAAAACACGCAACAAAGATATTCACAATTTTTCTTCTGAATATTGAAGTCACGATTATTTATCATAGTTATTAATTAAATTATTAATCAAAGATATTTTATTGCACATTTGTGATAGAGGAAACATCTGTCTTTCACATTTTACAATATAAGCCTCTATTCCTTTACAGAGTGTAGAATATTTAGAAATCAGACTGCTTTTAGTGACATTAGACACATTAATCAACTCATAATTTGACAAATGCAAAATATAAATGCAACTGACTCTAAATAAATAAAATAAATGAATAAAACTATAAAGTAAATAAGTAAGGAAAAAAATGATAGATAGATAGATAGATAGATAGATAGATAGATAGAAGTTAAATAATAAAGTAAATAATTAAATGATACTAACAACAGTAGTAATAAATAAATAAATAAATAAATAAATACTAGGGTGCATCTTCTCATCATTTATTTGTTTTTTTTAATGTAAATTAATAATAAAGTAAATATGCAAAAAGCAACAACAATAATAAAAACAATCAATCAAACAGATAAAAAATGAATGAATGAATGAATGAACGAACGAATGAACACAAAACAAACAAACAAACAAACAAACAAACAAACAAATAAGCCACCACTGTATGTTACCAAACAGTTAAACAATATAAATAGGATTTAATACATCACAGCTAATAAACAACGATATCTAACGTTATCCCATTAACTCTCTCCCATTATCCTGCCTAAGCTCATCACTAAGATCACCGTTGATTAAGTTCAATTAAAAAAAGGAAGCCAAAAATCATGCTGGTGATTAAATGATGGAATAATTCCAACAGCAATGTCATCTTCTTGACATAATATAAAAAAACGTATATTTTTGTGTGAAAAAGATATCTAGATAAAAAGTCATTTTCTATACACCATTTAGTGTAATGAGACATCAAGTGATATCAGATATCGGTCTTGATATAAAAAAAAGTCTCTAGTGTGAGGGACTGACTAATGAGACTTGGTGTAAAGGTTGAGAATTGTAATCGGCTTTGCAGAAACACACAGAAACACACGTTCACTTCTCCGGAGACTCCAGCGTGCCAATTAGTGGTGCTCACCTGCTCGCCTGCTCGTTTCTGTCTTATTTTAGCTTAATTATCAGTTTTCCAGAAATTGGCTCAACGAAAGCTACATTTCCCTTCTTTCCCCATCAGGTGAGAGCTCATTTCCTTTACCCTGATCTTCTATATCATTGCTGCTTCTTTATTTACTCCTTTATTTTGTCTCTATTTTCTTAATATTTGGCATTACAATTCCTAATATAACATGTGCGTATAAGGAAATTAACCCAAGGCACATCAGTGGCTCCAGATTCTACCCTATTAGTGTTACTGTAGTTATTGAACAAATCATAGTAATTGATTAATAACTGAGTAATAAACTGGAACTTTAGTTGTTTAAAGGATCTCACCTTCTATCTGTAATACACTACTGAGCAATACTTCCCTTCTGATCTCAGCCTAGCGTTTTCTTGAATAATTTGCTTCAGTTTGTGTGTGTGTGTGTGTGTGTCAGTTGGCTGTGTCTACACTTATTGGCCATATAATCAGATATATTATATATGTTATATAATTATTATATATTTACTATATTACTCACTTTGTAGTACATAGATCCTTAATGTTACTATGAAAGACTAGCACAGGAACGTTCTCAGACACCGATATGGTAAAGTATAGACATTTTAAGCACTGCTGGGTTGAGAAGCTGTCCATCAACCAAAAATATTCAGCCAACAGTGATTCCGTCATCAGAAACAGGGTTAAATGTGATTCTGGAATCTGATTGGTCAGTCAGTATTGATTATTTTTCTCTGGCTATTCAAGTCACATTCTAATAATTTATTGTTTCTACAGTAACTCATTTGCAGGGACTCATATGCCGGACGTGCCACACATCTTGGTTATTTAACCAAGATATATATTTGTTGTGTATATATAATTGTATAACATATATAATATACAAACAATTGCTGAAGGTTTCTGTAAGGAGACATTTATTTAAAAATTACGGAAGGAGTCTCCAGTGTCAGTGCCTTGTTATAGTCAGTAAGTTTTCCACCACGGGAAAGTCTTCAGGACAGAGGTGTCTGTGGATTCTTGGTAACATGACAAGCTGTGTTTTTTTGTCTAATTATCTTCAAGAGGAAGAAAAAAAGGCTGGTGAGGGAACAATTGTTTATAGCTGCTATAATGTAAGTGATAACAGGAATGAACTTGTCTAGTTGATGTTCCACAACATTCAACATAACTAGAAATGAATAAGTGTCATTCATTATTAAATTCTTCAGTCATTCAGTTAATTTATGCTCAGCATCCATATTTCCCAGCTGGCTAGGAACAGTTTTTGTATCATTTCAGAGCACTTTAAAGATGAGTGCATCGCCTTTTCACTCCTGCTCTGAAAGCAAAAATTCACAATGTCCACTTGAACGCACATGGCCCAAATGTACATCTACAAGATGAATTAACAAGGTCGTGGTGTGTAATAAAGTGGCCAGTCAGTGTATTTGTGTTGTTGTAGTTTAGTTTATTGGTTTAAGTTGGAATTATATATGGATGAACTTTGAAAAACAACCAAATGAAGCATTGTATAGTTTTGTTCAAAAGCCCACCTTTTGCACATACAAGATATACAGTACATAAATACAAGATAACATGACCATTATATGGAGATAATGTGGCTTTCATTTAAAAAAAAACAAAAAACAAAAGAGTCTATTGCTTTCTGGTTGGTTACAGAGGTTAGATTTAAGTGTAGCATAGCATTAATTAGCTGCTTTAATAAGTGTATCAGTGAAAGATCCTCAGAAGGATAGTAACTTGTGAGTGTGTGTGTGTTTGTACTGTTGTCTGTAAAAACTGAATGAGCGAACCCATGGTTAGGGATCTTTAATTCACAGCCAGTGGCTCTCCTACGCCCTTCATCTGTTCCTTTTTGTATTTATATCCGTCTGTTCTCCGGATCAGTATAGCTAATTTAACGCCTTGCTCATCCTCATTCTCTCACACTCCTTCTTTTTTCTCTCTCTCAATTCACTATTTAAATAACTGTATTACAATGAACATTTAAAGCAGAAGTATTTCCAAAAACCTTCAAATCAGCATTCCTCAGTCTACTGAGTAGATTTACTGAGAAGAGCATACAGTGCCTTGCATAAGTATTCACCCCCTTTGAACTTCTCCACATTATGTAGTGTTATGAACTGAAATTGAAATGAATAAAATGTTGCATTTTCACCATTTAATTTACACAATACTGTATGTTGTTACTGTATGTTATTGTGACACAATGGTTAATTAAACAAAAAAGCAGACATTTGTTGTATTGATCCCCTTACGGTCAATACTCATTAGAACCACTTTTGGCTGAAATTAAAGCTGTGGGTCTTCCAGGACATATCTCTAACAGTTTTGGATGTCAACAGCTTGCATTTTTTAAGTCATGCCACAGACTCTCAACAAAATTGGAGTCTTGGCAGTTCGAACACATTCAGGTTCTTGGTTTTTAACCACTTTCCGAGTAGCTTTGGCAGTATGCTTAATGTTATTGCTCTGTTGGAAGGTGAACTTCTGCATCTGTCAAATCTCTTGCAGGCTGGAGCAGGCACTTTATTCGCCTCTGTCCATCTTGCTTTCTTGCTTTGTGGACGTCAACTAACTTTTGATATTTTAGCTTGGTAACTTGATGAATGAAGAGTATTGCTGGTGATATCAATGTCCGTTTTGATACAGTTTTCAAAGTTTTTTTTCAAAAACTGAAAGATCCCCCTTGTGAACGTCTTATACCAAGAAGACTCATTGTAATCCCTTGTGATAAAGGGAAAAGTTGGAGACAATGAATACTATACGTATATTGGAATTACAATGATAAATGTAACCATGTGGTTGAGTCTCCTGTTAAAAAGTTAACATATCCTTTGTTTTTTTTTAATAAAATTTCTATATAAACTCAATAATGTATACTCCATTCCATCTTGTAGAACTCCATGATTTTGAAAATTTGTAAAATTTGTAAACTTTTCAAGATTATTTAACAAAAAAAAATAATTCTTGTACGAGTGACTATTTAACACACTCCAAAAATAACTAAATAAATACAAAATGTTCCTGCACAAATGATAAAAGAAGTTTTGCCTGAAGGTAGATTCAAAACTCAAAAACTCATAAAACTCAAAAATTAAAATGAATAAACAAAGCCCCTTCCTACCGTGTTAACACATGCACACATGCTGCCTAGGCTAAATGCTAGAACCCCTCAAGGAACTCATCAAATATAACTTCAATATCACTGACCCCATCTTTATATCTGTTTTAATTTTAGATAAAGCTTTTTGAGGCTGCCGGCTGATGCAATTTACCTTTATGGAAACAATATGTCATAATAAATGTAGTGTGTATATTGCATTTTACCTTTGGACATCTCTTATGATGATTTCAGCTCTAACACAAAATCTGGCACTTTACCAGGTGACATCTTATTACCACACTGTCAGAAAACAAGCTACATTTATGTTCCTCAAGGTCAAAATTACAGTCCTTATGCTTTAATCATGTACTCTGAATAAGTTTTAAAGGTTATTGTGAATTACATAATGATATTGCAGTATAACTAATAGGATACCAGTTAACTAGTTAACATTAGCCGACAGCCAGCATCAGGCAGCTCTGTACATTTTTTCCCCAAATTATATTTAAATATAATTATAAATATTTAGATTTAATAGAGGGAAAAAATACATGAAAGAGAGAGAATATACACAGTGCTGAATTCACTCTGGTATTATTATAATATTATGGATTCTTTTGCACTCTTGCCTTTTTTTTAAAAAAAAGTGTACTGCTTAATGACACTATCCACAGGAAGAATGTGTCAAAGAGTTTAATAATGGCTGAGTTTAATAAGGCCATGTGTGCTGCAAGACTCTGTTTCTATCAACTGAACAACAACAACAAAAATCCAAACTTCAAGAAGAACAGAGAAGAACGACCAAATCAGGCTTATAACACGCACCATATTCAACTCACATACAAGTAACACACAATCTATAATTTAAGAAATGTATACAAAATATACATATGTATACAAATGTATACAAAATATACATTAAACCATCTCTACATGATGCTGAGAAACAAGCTTTTATAACCTCTATTACTTTCATGCAAAAACTGTTAAAAACATGGCTTGATGTTTTAAACAATTCTACTGCACACTGTGTAATAAAAAAAAAAGGTGCCATTACTTCATTAGCAACGGTTTTACACAATTAATATTTTGCAACCAAACTGAACACCTGTGGGAGATTTGAGAGCGAGGTGTTAGACAGTGCCCCCCACCACCATCATCACAAAACCACCTCAAGGAAAATCTTTTGGAAGAACCAGATTCATTGCTGCAGTACTGTTCCAAAGAAGTGTAGACTCGATGCTGAGGCACACTGAAGTTTGTGGAGCTCGTGGAGGCACAACACCTTACTAAGATTAACTGTGTGGCCAAAAGTATGTGGACACCCGAACATCACACTCATATGTGCTTGCTGAACATCTCATTCCAGATTTATTCCTCGCTTTGTGGTTATAATAACACTCTTCTGGGAAGGATTTCTGCTCGATTTTTGGAGTGAATTTGTGATCATTCAGCCACAAGAGCATTAGCAGTGTAGAGAGAGGAGGCCTGGGGTGCAGTCAGAATTCCAGTTCATCCCGAAGCTGTTCAATGGGGTTGAGGTCAGGGATCTGTGCAGGACACTCAAGTTCTTCCACTCCAAACTTAATAAAACACAGAGCTCGCTTTGTGCACTGGGGCATTGTCATGCTGGAACAGGTTTGGGTCTCTTACAGCATACAAAGACATTCTATACAATTGTGTGCTTCTAACTATGTGGCAACAGTTTGGGGAAGACCTGCATATGGTTGGGATATATGAAGAAAAGAATTTCACTGTACTGTAACATATACATGACAAAATAAAGGCTTCTTCTTAAAAAGACAGGAAATGACTGAGTTTTGTTCAAGCTTTATTAATGTAATGAGTGATAAATCTGTAAAAAAACAAAAAAAAACAAAAACATATTAACAAGGTAAGTCAATACCACGAAGAGGTTCAGTATATTTGATCACAATATGTCACTTTCATTTCTAAAATGATTTGTTTCTGTAGGCTAATCATTTTCACTGGTCATAGCAGTTCTGTATAGTGTAACAGTTTCTTATATAATCTACTGCACAAATTAATGACATTCCTACAGAATAAGTTTAGACCCATCTACTGGTCAGATTCTGATTTCTCTGTAAGTTTGTCTTATTTGTGATTACACTGAAATCCACCGCACAGAGCGTGTCATCGACTCTGTTCTACCACCAGATGGCGCTGGATCTCTACCATTAGAAATGAACACGTTGACTTTTGCAGTGTGTGCTACAGGATGTATTGCACAATCAATGTCGTCTCATAACTAATCACAGACCAGCACATATACATTTTATAAATATGTTTTTTTTTTTAATGAATACAGTTTTATTAGGATGGACCCCTGGCCAAAGCTTGAAGCTTCAACAGCAGACTTGTGTACCTTTAGATTCCTTTGCAAGTGCATCTAGAGATACACATAGATGCATACTGAAATATGTGCATACATGCATGCCATGAGATTCCTACAAGTGTCTTAACAAGTGCATCAACAGATACACATTCATCATACTTACACACTAGCAGACATCCCACCCTGCAAAAACTCATTTCAGGGAGGTAGCACCAACTGCCCAACCTTTAAAGAACGATCCTAGCCAAGTGCAGCGTGGGCTGTGAGGGAGAGATGGATGGTGGAGAGATGGATGATGGAGAGATGGATGATGGATGGACGCCTGCTGCGATTTGCGCTAGAGATATCTTTACTGCCCTATTCATGTAACCTACAAAATGTAATGTTTAGAAATGTTGATATAAGCTACCACTTCCAGATTCGTGAAAATCTGAGTGTCCGGTGTAGGAGAGGGGCACAAGGAGAATCCAGAGAAATCCCGTGTGAACCCAGTTATGCATTAAAATATGTACTTATATTTTTATCAATCTACTCACGGTATTGTTTTTTTTTTTTTTTTAATTAATTTATTTCATTACAGTTTTAAACAAGTGTGCAGAGAGTTTGGCCTCATCACGTTGTAGGACATAAGTAAACTTGCAGGTAATCAGCTAGTTTAAATAATGCTAGCTCTGCTAATGAACAGACCTGAACCCACCTCAACATGTCTTTTACAGTCATTTAGCCCACCATGGCCAATAGAAAAGTCACTGCTGCAAAAAGTGCAGCGAGCAACACTGTCATTATTATTTTATTTTATTTTTTACCCCTATTAGGCAGGGGTACACCATAGTGTAGTCTGGAGTAAAGTGAGTTTTATATTTTCTTTTTCTCGGACAGCAGATGCCATTGCGGCTGCAGACGCAGAACTGTGGAAGTCTGAACTGACAGGAGATTGAGAGAGTGAGAGGTTGACTGAATGCCCGCCCACAGAGACAACTGATTGGTCTATTTAACGCATATGAGACCAATCATCAGCGGATGCTCTTTCTGTTGCAATTCAAAACTTAGTATAGCTGCGTCTCATTGCGCAGCCTCCGAAATGAGACGCGGCTTCTATCACTACATGTGTCTCTCTCTCTCGCTCGCTCGCACGATTTCCGTGATATTGTATTTAATTTGCGAGCATCAGGGAGCCACTATGAATATGCGGGAGACTCCCGGAACTTCCGGGAGAGGTGGGATGTCTGTACTAGTTACCTACCTGCATGTACATATGCATACCACTGATGCTAGTATGCGTGCAAAACTAGTATACTTACTGAGGGTCTTGCAAAAACACAATCAGATCTAATTATGCAAGTATGCTTCTGTCCAAGAAGCTATGTATGTTAGTATGCAAGTATATAAAAATGCTAATATCCAATAATGCATGCACGCATGTATGCAAGTATCCAAACGTGTTAGCATGCAAGTATGCTAGAATCCATGTCAGCTAATATGATAGTGTTCAAGTATCGTAATATACAAGTATGCTAGTAAGCACGCAGTAAGTGTGCTACTCTGCAAGTAGGATAGTATGCAATTATGGAAGTATGCTAGTATGTCAGTGTGTATATTTTAAACCTAGCATATTACCATACTTCCATACATGCCCACTATTCTCCTTCCACAGTAGCACACTTACTTACTTACTGCATGCATACTAGTTTACGTGTATAGGGTGCAAGTATGCAAGTATGCTGGAGTCCAAAGAGGTATGTATGTTGATGTGCAAGTATAAAAAATGCTAATAGCCTATAATGCATGCATGTTTGTGTGCACCTATGCAAGTATCAAAGTGAGATAGCATGCAAGTATGCTAGAATTCATGTCTGTTAATACGTTATTGTTCAAGTATACTTATATCCAAATAGGATAGTATGCAATTATGTGTGTATCTGTGTATGCCATACTTCCAAACTAGCATATTACCATACTTCCATACTTGCCCACTATCCTCCTTCCATAGTAGCACACTTACTTACAACATACTTGTGTATGGAAGTATGTTTGTATGCCTACTTTCACATTAGCCTATTAGCATGCATGCTCTTTTTATGCTAGCATACTTACACACTAACATGCATTTTGTATTTTTGGAGCTATGCAAGTATGCTAGTGTACAAGAATGAACTAGTTTTGTGTCTGCACGTATTTAAATAACAGGGTGAGCTAAATACCTCATTGGAAAGTCTGATTGACAGATACATAAAGTATATTGGTATCCATGTACGTATGCTAGCATGCTAGTGTGCTAGTATTACAAATATGTGCTATTGTGCAAATTTGCAAGTATTCCCAGGAGGAATGCTAGTTTGCAAGTACGCTAGTATGCAAGTATACTACATTTCCAGTTGTAGTGGCTTTAGCTACAGAAAATAGCATGCACTGAATATCTCCCCAAGACGGGTTGTAGACCTGCACAGACTTCAGAAACACTTCTACGAACCTTTTTACTCAACTGCAGTAAAAAAATAAATAAATAAATAAATTAAATAAATTTAAAAAAACAAAACAAAACAAAAAAAACCTTTATTAGGGCAGATCCCCTCACTGAAATGTTAAGCATCAACACAGAATCGCGTACTTGCACACTATCATAGTTGTATATTAGCATACTTGCACACTTTTAAATTCCTACAATTAACAATCTGCTTAAATAGATATAAATTCTGCATTAAATTATACATTACTACCTTCTTTAGCTATAGTTATTTGAAGCTTAAAAACTTATTACTGTGGATCCCATACTTGCATACTAACATAACATTAGATTCTTATAGTTAGATTTGCTTAAATAGGTATGGATTCAGCATTGAAGCTTCAGCATCACAGAACAGCTCATTAGCATAGTAGCTTAATAGAATATAAAACATACTTGAAATCTTTAATACTAGCACATTTGCTTTAATACCTGCCCACTTGCATAATTATTAACTTGTAAACCTCGATGCTAGTACAGATGCATGCTGGCATACTAGCACAGTAGCATTTTATGATGGTCTAATACACAAGGTGAGTGTGGGTAGGTGAGTTCGTCCTCACTATCTTTCAGGCTTTAGCACATTATCATACTAGAATGCTAGTAATCTTGCATACTTGCACATTAGCATCCTTAGCTACAGAATGCTTGTATGCATTGGCAACAGTGGCATACTAGCATGCTAGAAAACTTGCCTGCAATCATACAATACACATGGCACTGTTTTAAGTGACCCTGACCTGTCTACACTAGATCAGAGAAAGGCATCTGTGTTTGTGTGTTCGCTGTGGGAACACACCTTCCTCCCTGAGCTAGTTATCTATTAGACACATATGGAAAAACCCTGTTTGTAGGCTACATTACATGACTGGATAACAATCTATTGATTCTTCCAAGCTGTTGTCTGGAACAGTTCCAATTGGATGAACATTTATTGACTGGATGGCAGGGATGTTAAATGCACCAAATGGGGGTTGCCAGTAGGAACTCGTGAAGAGATTTGTCCATCTACAATTCTGTAAATTCACAATCTCATTGATTTACTAAGTAGAGTGCTGAAATGTTGTGCTTAATTGCGTCTTTAAAAGTGAGGTAGAATCCAAACCAAATGTCTTATTGAGGCACACACTGCCTGCAGATCACAGAGCACACAATGCTTGTCTTTGAGTGTGTGTGTGTATATATATATATATATATATATATATATATATATATATATATATATATAATGTAACACTCATAATCCACTTTATTAAGAACACCTGTACATCTACTTATTTATAAAATCATGCAGATACAGGTCAAGATCTTCAGTTGATGCTCACGTCAAACATCAGAATGGGACAAAATGTGATCTCTGTGACTTTAACCATGGTGTGGTTGTTGGTACCAGATGGGCTAGTTTGAGTATTTCAGAAACTGCTGATCTCCTTTGATCTCCTGTTCTTTCTCAGCTCAATTTAATATTGGTTATTCCAACTAAAACGAAGACTATAGATCCGGACTAAAAGATTTTTTAATGGAAATTGGATAGCTTAATTGGATATAATATTTCGCATTAAGTAAATGCTAAAAAAGTCTAGCTCTTAATCTTAAATATATTTTTCAAGGAAGCAAAGACAAAGACGTTTTGACCACCATAATGCATAGTATACATAATAAATGTTTTGAAACTTTATTTTAGGTTATGGAAAAGCTCATATTGCAGGGTTTGCTTTCCATTTGTATGTTATAAATTTGGAAACTGAAGTTTCGTAACGTGATGTTGTTTACGCATACATGGCAGACTGAATCAACCTGGGCAGAATTGTCGCTCCTGTGGGTGTGATGAAATGCTCACTCCTCCTGATCTATCAGTTCAACCCACATTCATCTTTTTTTCTTAAATTAAAGTTAAAGCATAAATCTCACATTGGTTTTGACTTAGAAGCCAAAATTCTATTTGTTGTGGTTTTATTTTTTATTAATTATCTATAATAATTATCTATCTATCTATCATATATATATATATATATATATATATATATATATATATATATATATATATATATGTGTGTGTGTGTGTGTGTTAAAAAAAAATAAAAAAAAAAATAAAAAATATTATATATATATATTTTAAATAGATTCTGTGTG
>CM075028.1:11278896-11292583 GCA_037576675.1 Pangasius sanitwongsei
CACAAAGCAGCTTTACAGAAATAAATGGATTCACAAAAAATATATTGTAAATATGTGAATTTATCCCTAATGAGCAATCCAGTTATATTAGTGCAATTATAAGTAAATCCCTTCTATTATTGTGTACTACATGGACAAATAGTGCAATTGTGCAACCCATAAATTCATCACAGTTTTTGCAAGAAGTCCGGTTGGTTAAAATCTACCCACTGTCCACTGATGGAGTCCTGAGTACGAAGGTGCTCGTGGCAACCGCAGCCCCAAAGCCACTACAGCAATCGCAAACAAACAAACAACAAACAAATAAACTACAAATTGTCATGCACACACCTCTGTTTCAGAGTCAAAAATGGTAACATGAAGCACCACTGTGAAAGAAAACATAACCACTT
Source organism: Pangasius sanitwongsei (assembly GCA_037576675.1). NCBI lineage: Eukaryota > Metazoa > Chordata > Actinopteri > Siluriformes > Pangasiidae > Pangasius > Pangasius sanitwongsei. Next base: position 11,279,289 of record CM075028.1, read on the forward strand.
CACTTATTTATAGCCATGAAGTAACCATTAAAGGTTAAGCATTAAACCATAACGTTGCTGCCATTCAGTCATGCTGGCTGTTTATCCGGACCTTTGAAAGGAAGGAATTCCATGTAACTGGAATTGAATACCCCTGATCTAGGAGAAAATTTCAATCACTGATCTTATTTCATTTTGTACACCCTATACTGTGTGTGTGTGTGTGTGTGTGTGGGTTTGTTCTGAAAGTCCAAGCCAAGAAGTGGAAAAATATGGAAAGAGTGGTGCAGCCCTTAGGGAAATCTAAAGATATGTTTTACTGCAGGAGCAGAAAGGAGAGGCTGAGAGACAGAAGAGAGCAAAAGGAGAGAAAGAGAAAAGGAAAAGGAACACAGAGAGAGAGAATATGTAAATAAGTACGAGACAACTGCAGAAAAAAAACAGATGATACTATCTTGGGCTGCAAAATTCATGAATGCAGGCAATATATATAATATTTCTTATATGAAATATATTCTGTACTTTATACATTTCAAACCTGGTTACACTGAGGGACATAAAGCGATCAGAGCTTCTGCTCGCCTTTGGTGTGCGTATTTCTTTTTTTTTAGCTCTGTTTAATAAACTGATTAGTAAGCTCATCCATCCCTTTTCTGTACTGCTTATCCTACACAGAGTTGCAGGGGAGCATGGAGCTCGGGAGGAAACCCCTGAAGCACGGGGAGAACATGCAAACAGAGGTGGGATTCAAACCCCCAACCCCAGGGGTGTGAGGCAAATGTACTAGCCACTGCGCCCCCCCAATAAGCTCATGCTTTCACTGTACTTTATGCATTTCAAATTAGGTTATATCAGGCGAGTAGGTCGATAAACATGTAAACAAAAATCAGTTATTACAAATGCCAATTCCTCTGTTAATATTACTTATGATTTATTTATTTTATTATTGTTATTGAAGTTTGTTAATGTTAGAAACTGCTGTAAACAATGCTAAGTAAAAAAAACCCAGAATGTAAAATGTTATGAAATATTTTATAATAATCATAATTTCATAATGAGAAATATTAGCTGCATTCACCTCTATTCAAAATGATCTTTGTTAGTGCAGTGTTGTCTCAGGTCATGTCAGAAACGTGCACTATGTGTAACTTTTGTGAAGACGTTTCTAAATCAGTGGGCTGGAGCAGATGTGTATATATAGCTTGTGTGTGTGTGTGTGTGTGTGTGGGTGTGTGTGTGTGTGCCCTCTGTCAGAGAGCATCACTTTTCTAGTCAGCACAAAACCACAGAAGCACACAGCAGGCTGTCAGTGTCAGACAGAGGAGTGTGTGTGAGAGTGTGTGGGTGTGTATGTGAGAGAGAGAGTGGGAGAAAAAAAAAGAAAAATTGGGGTTTTGACAGCAGTGGCCTGTGTTTGGAGTTGCTGGTGTGCAGATTGACTCTGGCAGAAGCATATGCAGGACTGCAGAACGCAAACAGCAGGCCACCCATCTCCTCTCGTTTTATCTCCTCCCCTCTCTGCACTCTGCACTCCTCCAGCCCTCCACTCCTTTGCACTCTTTGCTCTCCTTCCGCCTGCACGCTTTACATATTCACAGTCAGGTCCATAAGTATTTGGACAGTGACACAATTTCCATAATTTTGCCTCTGTACACAATCATAATGGATTTGAAATGAAGCAATCAAGATGTGAATGAAGTGTAGACTTTCAGCTTTAATTCAAGGGGTTTAACAAAAATATTCCATTAACTGTTTAGGAATTACAGCCAATTTTTTTACAGCCATTTTCACAGGCTCAAAAGTAATTGGACAAACTACCATAATCATAAATATTAGGATTATTTTTAATACTTTGTCTTTGCAGTCAATGAAGTCTGAAGTCTGGAACTCATGGACATCATCAAATGCTGAGGTTCCTCCCTTGAGATGCTTTGCCAGGCCTTTACTGGAGCTAACTTCGGTTTCTGCTTGTTTGTGGGTCTTACTGCCTTCAGTTTTGTCTTCAGTAAGTGAAAAGCCTGCTCAATTGGGTTGAGGTCATGGGACATTTAAGAACATTTAATTCCTTTGCCTTAAGAAGCCCTTGGGTTGCTTTCACGGTACATTTTGGTTCATTATCCATCTGTACTGTGGCGCACCATCCTATCTGTTTTGCAGCATGTGACTGAATCTGAGCATAAAGTATAGCTCTATAAACTTCAGAATTCATCCTGCTGTTTTTTTAAGCAAAGTATAATCTGGCCTTTCTGTTCTTGAATGTTACCAGTGGTTTGCATCTTGAGGTAAACCGTCTGTATTTACATTCATGAAGGCATCTCTTGATTCTAGACTGACAATGATATGCCTACTTCTTCCAGAATATTCTTGACTTGGCTAGATATTGTGAAGGGGTTTTTCTTCACCAAGGAAAGAATTCTGCGATCATCCACTTTAGTTGTCTTCTGTGGTCTTCCAGGCCTTTTGGTGTTGCTGAACTCGCCAGTACATTTCTTCTTTTTAAGAATGTACCAATTTGTTGATTTGGCCACACCTAAACTTTCTGCTATCTCTCTGATAGGTCTGTTTTGTTTTTTCAGCCTAACGATGGCCTCCTACACTTGCACTGACACCTCTTTGGACAGCATATTGGGAGTTCCCATGAACAGCTACCAAATGCAAATTCAATGCTTGGAATCAACTCCAGACCTTTTATCTCCTTAATTTGTTGTGAAATGATGAGGAAACAGGCCACACCTGGCCATGAAACTGCTTATGAGTCAATTTTCCAATTACTTTTGAGCCTGCGAAAATGGAGGGACTCTGTAAAAAAATGGCTATAATTCCTAAACAGTTAATGCAGTATTTCTGTTAAACCCCTTGAATTAAAGCTGAAAGTCTATACTTCAATCACATCTTGATTACTTCATTTCAAATCCATTGTGGTGGTGTACAGAGGCAAAATTAGGAAAATTGTGTCACTGTCCAAATTCTTATGGACCTGACTGTAAGTACATGTATAGCTGTGCTGAACAAGTACTTTAAAATGCCTGAACATGCAGTATAATTTTAATTACAGATCTGAAGAACCGGTCACACTTTTGACAGCAAAATCCTGCAAGTGAAATTATGCTCATTTCAAAATAGAAGTCTGCGATGCAAAAACTGGTGTATGTTTTTTGCATTGCAGGCTTCCACCTGAAACTAGTGACATAGCCAAGAATTCAGTTCAGGGGGAGGTTACAGAAATATACAGAATAAAATCAATGCATAATCTGTACAATTATATTAATAAGTGAGACATGCTCATGCATTTTGTGTGGACAGTAGCAGAAGTGGTGCATGGTACACAATTGTTATTTAACCATTTAAGGTACAATCTACCATCAACCAATCTTGCTATATTGACAGCGGTATATAAAATACCATTATGACCGTTCCAACCTGCTAGCAATGGAGGGAAAAGACATTTTATCTTTTTATATCTTAATAAAAGAAGTCCACCATTCTAGCTATACCTCATCTACATCTTGCATCAGGTTTAACAAAGTACAAGAGCTTTGGCCGTGTTCACCCTCTGAAAGAGTGGTCCTTCATAAGATCCAAAGTGGACAAAACTTCATTTTTAAATTTTAGAAGCATGCATACAGTACATGAAACACTTACCAACCCAATCATAAATTATTCCATAAAACGAGGCAGCATAGCAGTCAGTCAGGAGGCAGGATGAGATGGTCTAACTGTGAGTTTTGTTTAGTAAGCTTGCTTACTCATAATCATTGCAGACATGTTGGCAAGCAAGATATTGATAACTCCCAAACTCTCAAAAATCATATTTGACATAGCACACTTAAAACATGAAAGTTACATTGCATTCACAAAGACAGCGAAACCACCTCATTCTCCCCACAATATTGATATTGTTAGCGGCAGCTGAAATGCTGAATCATAGCAGAATTGCTAACTGCACCAATTTGGTGGACTTTTTTGTAGCTTGAGACACTGCACTTAAATACACATGTTTCTGGGTACAATCAGATATTTTGGCCCAACAATCCTTTGGCTGCTGATGCAAGGATTTTTAAGAAGCGACAGTTGGCCAGTGATACTGTGGGATTTGTATATTTACATAAATCTATCTGACACTGGACAAGACAGAAGATCCCAGACACCAAAACATTCTGGGATCTGACTATGCGAGAGTTGGCTCATGGCTAACAACGCAAATGTTCACAAAACGTTTTGGTGTCTTGGTGAAATGTTTTGAAGACGGTTGCAAATGCAGACAATCTTTTATTTAAACAACAACAACAACAACAACAACAACAAAACGATAAAAAAAACAATAAAAAAACAAAAGGCAGGACACAAACCACAACCTAGCAATACAACACCAGAGAACCATATAAAAGCACAGCAAGGAAAAGTCAAGAGAAACATTAACTACTAACAGCAAGAAACGTTCAGCAACTAAGCAGGAGAAACATGGAGCTTTTATAGGGGAACCAGTCAGGGAGAACGAAAAAACAGGTGTGCACAAATGCAGGAAGTGAGCCAGACAACAAAGGAAGAAGTTCAAAAACACGTGGCTTGGCTGTGACCTGTCCATGGTGGATGTGACACTGGGCTTCATGGTTCTATGTGAGAGTCGGCTCATGTCTAACAACGCAAATGCTCACAGGAATCTCCTGAAGACAGGGGGTGATCTAATCGGATTTGATGTAAGTGAAAATCCCTAACACTGCATTCTGTATTCATTTTCATTTTTATACAAGATGGTTCATGCTAATTGCTAAAAACCTGTCTGCATGAGTGCTGGTTTTAGCATTAGACAAATTGAACGATTGAACGATTGGGTGAAGATGCAAATGGCAAATCCAGGAAAAAGTTATATTTAAAATTCAACACTATTAAGGAAATTGTGCAGCAGGAACACCAAAACAAAACACAGAAACCTAAACCATCAAGAAATACTACTGGAAGTAAAATGGCATACCAGGATGGCATTGGCATTCTGGTTACAAACACTCAGGCCCTGGCTTCATCGTGACCTTACATGGAGCTTTTGCCTTGCCTGTTTGTGTCTCACACAAGAATGTTTCATAGAGGACTGAATCCTGAAGGCGCAGACGCTGTCCACATGAATCAGAGACAATATCTTCCCTTCAGTCCTCCGGCGCAGGCTTTCTTTGGCAAAGAGCACAGGCTGAGAAGCACAAGCATCAGCGTGGAAATATGCTGAGATACAGAAAGGGAGAGAGAGAGAGAGAGGGAGGGAGAGAGAGAGAGAGAGAGCCTGGACACATAAACACCTTAGCCATTGTGATTCATCATATGCATGGGGTTGAGACCGTATCTCACAGTGCTCTCCATCTCGACATAAATAACCTTAATAAGCTTTAGTGCTGTACCATATATAGCACCTATTTTTCCTTTGTTATCATCATGGTCACGGTGGTTAAAAGGAATACACCAGCATATTGAACCTAATTTCTAGTTACTTCTCTATCTGTGTATGTGTTTACCATGGACAAGAATTTGAACATGTCGCTGAGAAAAGAACAGAAAACCTGTTTGCTTAAAAATCATTTATATTAGATAAGGTCAAAGGGCAGCTGTTGAATTCTTAGTCCTAGAGGCGGGACTGCTATTTTTCGAGGGAAGATATGTGTTTATGTGTTAGTAACATAGCTAAACATAAACACGGAACTGCCAAAGTTTTGGGCTAATGAGGCATAGATATCAGAATTTTTCCAGGAACGTGTAAACAACTGGAATTAGTTTTGGAAAGTTGGAGAAAAATCTATTAGAACAGCTTTGGTAAGACTTTCTCTCATGTTTGTACCTCTCATGTACCTTTATTGTTATATTTAATGTGTGCAGTTTTGAATTATGTAACATTTTTAACGCATATGTTGATGAGGCAGGACCCAAGTGCATAAACACAGCGTATACATTATTCAAGGAAACACAAGAATCATAGTCATATGCTTAACACAGGGTAATCCATAATCAAAAAACAACGAAAGCAGGAAGTTAAAGTTATACAGCACTTGGAACACACTGCTTAGACTTCACGACACAAAAGCACGATAAGACTTTGCATAGATATTCAGACACAACAGCTAAGCATGCAAATCAAGGTCTTAACAGAGAACAAATGAACACAATAGGGTAACAAACCAATCACTGGGCTAGGAACAAAGCAAAACAAAAACAAGCACATGGCTCTTCAATAACTGCCCTTAGACATGACTGTTAAGTAAACATTGTGGCTAAGACCTCAAACCATAACCCATACTGAACCTCCTGCTAATCCCAAGAGAAAGAGGAGGCCGACTTGGACAACATCCTCCAAAAATAAGACCTGCACCTGAGGAAATTTTTAGCCTTTAGTCTCCTGTAAGGACCAGACACTGTACTCATCGACTGTCTGTGAGCCATGTGGCATCTTTCAAGCATTTCTCCTCCATACATGTGCTTTTGTTTGTGCTTATGGCTTAGGACAAGGACTGGACAATTCAATAAAGACATATATGACTTTACCCCTTTATATAACTGTGATGGAGATCCTTTGCCTGACAAGAGCATAAAACCAAATGAACGGTGCTGACACACAACCTCTGCATGGCAAATCATGCCCTAACTAACTGGGAGATGCTCTTGGCATTTCAGTGGAAAGGTGAAATTGAATAAAAAGTAATTAAAGTACAGAAAGGTCACACATAATGTCACATGAATAAGATAGAAGCATCAATCTTTGTTCTGAGTTTGCTGTCATCATGGCCGTGCATATTACTCACAGTCCATTTATGCTGTTTTTTTTTTTTTTCCAATTGATTGACCTATGCTCTTACTAAATGTTTTTTCAGTTTATCCCTTTGGGGAAACCTAAACATGTTTCATGTAGAGCCCTACAACAGAGTGTTTCCATTTCAGAAAATGTCATTACACTTGTCATCTGCTTTGCTGAACAAAATGTTTTTAAAAAAGCATCTAAACTAGTCTTTTTCACTCTAAATATCTTCTCAAGTCAAGTAATTAGCAAGATACAGTATTATTAACAGATGAATAACACAATTGGATAAAAGGCTCAGATAGTCACAATGAATCATGGCCCAAACAAATAATATGAGGTCGGGGTGGAACTTAAATAAACAGGGGTGGAACCTAAGTGGAAGTAAAGATAATGAGTCAAAATCTTACACAGTTAAACGTATCCAGACAAAAATGTACTCAAGTGAAAGTTTAAAAAAAAGTTGCTACTTTTAAATGTACTCAAGTATTAAAAAGCAAAGGCTTTTAACTAATGGAATTAAGTTAATGTCATGTTTTCATGCGAATACTAACTTTTAATACTTATCGAAAGCAGCCATTTTGCCTAAAAACATTACATTTCTGTACATTTGCTAGTCATATGCATGACTCACACTACATCATTTGCTAATTAAGTAATCAGAAGTAAAATATCCTGCGAATAACAAATGTTTATCATCACGTACATTTTGACTTGCTGCCTAGCCATTTATGTTAGCTACTGGGATCAGTGCTAGTCAAACCTGGCATTAGCAATGAAAACAAGCTAACTTTGTTAAATCTAGTCAATTAATGTTAGCAACTTAGCGAGACATAGCGAGGCTTACCTCGACATGCTTTTTCATAATAGATGGAGCTCATGCCATATAAGGAGGTAAAGTTGATGCCAAATTTTATACTTTTTTTTTTTTTTTCAAACTACTTAATCCAGCATACTGAAACTTTTTTCTGAGGTAGGGCCAGAGGTGCTCATCCTCAAGTTCAACACTGCAGTCTAGTGAATTATACATATTCAGATGCACCTGGATAGCTATAGTGTTAACTACATTGTGTAGCATGTAAAGGCCACAGCAACTTTCATCTACTATGATCACCTCTAGCATGCATGCAACATGGTGGAGCAATCAAATTTTTTTTTCAAGAAGAGGTTTACAATATAACAACACATTACATAAAAATAAGAGTGACAGAGAGAACGGAAAAAATACCCACTGCCATTTAAGCTAATGTAAATGAAGACTCCTGCAATGTAAACTCAGTGAAAGGGCTACATTTCTGCTAGATACTACTTTGTCTGATCAGTGACAGTGCCCTACTAGTTATGATGAAGCTTATGGAAAGTGATATTGATCGTTCTCCATCAGCAAGCCGTTGGAGTGGATTTGACGTATTCTTTAGCTCAGCATTCTCACTTCCCGTCACAGAAACCCCATGCACTGCACATGACTGTGTTTTCGGTATGCCGACACAACTGATTCTGCTTGTAAGGTAACTATTAAGCACTTCATAAGCTTTGTCAGGTGTGTTAGAGCAGGGAAAGCACAAAAATGTACAAATGTGCAGTTCAGAGTGATTATAGAAGAGAAACTGAGAAGCGCTGTGCTAGCTAAGATGAACCGAGTGACAACGATGGGAAAACCCATGAACAAAGCACAGTGAAAAATAAAATTGGTTTGAGGTTTGCTTCCTATTTTTTTCTGACAAACACACACACGCACACACACAACCACCCACACAGAGGCAGTTAGCACTGAAATCATGAGTCAAAAACAAAGGCATTGTGGTTTTCTTGTAAAGATTATTTCCTTGAGCCTCACATATTCCTTGCCACCCTGCACTTCCTTTGCTCTCTTTTTCTTAACCTTTGTGAAAAATCTCATCTCTGGTTGCTCTGGAGTTCACATACCATCCGTAGCCTGCTCTCTCTCATGCCCTTTAATGGACCAGCTTTCTGCTACTCTAGATGCTCTCAGAGGCATAGCTGTGTATGCTCTAGGGTTGGTTTTGCACTGCTCACTCAAAATCGCTATGAATTACTCAGAAGGTGACCTGATCCTGAACTCGTCTTGTGGAATCAGCAGCGAATGGCTGGATGTGGAAAGCTTTTCTTTACATTACACGTTTTCCTTGTTTGCAGTCCTAAGAAACAACTGTGCTACTGAAGGCTTGGTAATTACAGAAGCTTAGAGATTGATTAGGTGTAGTAGAGCAGGGGAAATGTTCAGGACAGTGAGTCCCCAATAGTCATATTTCAGCAGATTTCTACTACAGGAACCTTTGCAGGAACCCAGAAATATTAGGCGTGTTCTTTTAGGCATGTAAGTTTAGCTAACATAAATAACATTGCATGACTAGCATAGCTAAACTTTCCAGAAATCCTTTTGGTTAGCACCTAATAGCAAGCAAAAACATCACAGTAGTGTGTTATACCACAGACTCAAGAATCAAGTGTGAAACCACTGCTGCGAGGCTTGCGTAGCTAACATCAATAATAAGATTTACGCAACAAAGCAACAAAACAAAATGTAAATCAAGTTCAACACGGTGAAAATGCTGACCAAAGGTCAACCAAATGCATGTCCATTGTGTTGCTGTATTCTCGCACGGTTTTCATCTTTTCTGTTACTTTACGTAACAATCAGGGTTCCTGCACAGCGGTAGGAAAACAAGACCTGTACAGGAACTGTGTAGCTCTCGTTTCAGAGCTCTTGAGTTCAGTCCATAGGGGCAAGTGGGAAGAGTCTCACCAGAGTATATCAGTATATCAACCGTTCAACAAATGCTCATTTTCATTAAGTCCTTTTCACAACTCCATACATTTTGAATTCCATTGAAATACTAATTACCAATTTTGAGTGACTAATGAATTAAAAATGTTGCTATCTGACAGATATAAGCTGATGTTCCATTGATTTGCTCATCTTTCTTTTTTACAATTATTGTGTAGAAAAGTGGCAAATTTAGCTTCGTAGAGTTATTTCTGTGTTCGTGGTGCCTTGTAAGTTTTAATTTGCAAGTTGTAATAACATCATTTCCTACTTCGGGACGTTCATAGTGTGAAATGTAAATTAAACATGGACGCCTCCACCAAAGTATGTCTTTTGTTTGCTCTGTCAGAGCACGTAAAGCTCATAAAAGCTATTGCACTTTTACAGTTACAGGCCTGAGTGGCTACTGGTTCTGTTCTACTACTTCTCAAAACAGTGATTAGTATGGCCAATGTTACATGTTTTCCCAAGTATTGTGTCTGTATAATAACTGATCTAAAGCCAATAGCTATAAATTAATTTCAATGTAAAGAAGGGGGACTTTACACTGTTCACAGGGAAAACAGGGAAGGAAATGGTAGTTGAGAAGACTACGCCAAGCTGATGAGGTGAAATTTTAAGCTGAGAGGGCATTTTCTGTGTTTTTAATGGTTGTAGGTGGGGAATTACAAGTTGCAACTTCGCCTCAAATGCAGCATTATTTTTGCATCTAGTGGTCAAAATTGCAACTAACAGAATGCTAACAGAGGCCCATTGGGCAACACTGGCCAGAAGTCTGTGGACATACAGTACGCGAGCTATTTTATACAGAAGAGGGCAGTTAGTGCTTTCTTCTGAGTGTGTTCAGCTGGCCTGTGAAGGACCATGAGCAGCAATTTGAAAAATTGGCAGAGCTGCATATGTGAAACATGTGTTAGCCCTCCCCCTCTCCTGGTTCATAGCTGTTGGAGGAAAACTAGCTAGTGGGTGGAAGTTAGCAACAACTACATAAAAAGTTATTATTTGTGTCCTGCAGCTCCCGAGTGGCGCAGCGTTCGCCCTATCTTTGGGAGTTTGAGTTCAACTCCCAACAATACCACAGCCATCCGTGGCTGGGAGTCCAAAATGGCCATGCTCTCTGGGTGGGAAGGATGGTGTTACTCTCTCCACTGTCAATCAGAGCAACACTTGCCAAACATGAGCTCATGTATGCAATATGTACCATGTGCTGGCCTTCACCCTCCCTGGCTATTAGCTGCTGTGTGATAGGGGACAGCTAGCTAGTGATTTGGTTTTGGCAAATGACCAAACTAGAAGAAAATGGGGTGAAAAAAACTATCAGCAGAACAATTTGTGCCATTTCTCATACACCTCCCAACAAAATCTCCCGTGGTAATTCAACTCCTACATTGGTGATTAACTCAAGTGCTGAACTGCACATATAATGTTGAATTCTGTGGCACGGCCACTTGGATAGCAACTGCGACACTTGAAATAAGCCGTGGCACTCTAATTGACACCCCAGTGCTAACCTCAGATCACATCTCTGAGACGTTTATTGCTCTTGTGCAAATTCAGAGACAAGAGTCATATCCAGCTTTATATCATCACTGTAATGTACATATTTTGACCAATTCTCCCTATACTGTGTTATTAGAAACTACAGAAGCCAATACAGTAATGTCATTATTGCTGTCAAATCAGATACTCTGTAAATGAAACTTATACCTAGCCCACCAACCCTTTCTTTCTATTTTTCTTTCTGTCCCTCTGCATTTTTTCTCCCTTTCTCACCACCATCCTGTTTTTTTCTCGTCTTCATTTCTCTTCATTTTCTCCTATAGCTTATGGATAGTCATACATTTCACATGCAATCATAAGTGTGTCTCATGGGATTATGTAAGTATGATCAAATGTCAAACCATTCCACCATGTGAACTCAAGTAAACACACATGAATACTATGTGATTAATCATGTGAGAAAGCACATGTGAAAAAAATAAAACATGGAAATAAATGAATCTCGCATTAAAAATAATCATGTGAACATAAATGTGAATTGTGAAAAATTAAGATGTGAAAACACAAGTCATGCGTAAAAATCACACATGAAATCAACAACTTGTGTGAAAATCGCATGTGAAAATCAAATCGTGTAAAAATCACAGGTGAAAATCATGTGTAAAAATCATGTGAAAATCAACAACTCAGGTGTAAAAATCACACGTGAAAATCAAATCGTGTAAAAATCACGTGAAAATCAACAACTCAGGTGTGAACCTGTGCACTTTCTAAACAAACAAACAAAAACGTGTACATTTCACACATGAATCATAAAATTATTTACAATAGGAGTTTATGAGAGGTCCTCTTCAACTTGCCTTCTTCACCCACTTTTTTTGTCTTTTACTTTTTTTCATTACTCCATCACTTTGCAAGAACTCATTTATTTATTTATTTATTTATTAATCATAACAAATGATATCTCTACAAATCAGTTTCTCGTGCTTGTATGAAGCTGAGACCTCAGGATTACTTACACAAGGGAGAGAGAGAGAGAGAGAGAGAGAGAGAGAGAGAGAAGCGCGTGCGGGGTGTGATACGGTCGGTGGCTCTCGTAGCGCGTGCTCGCAAGTGTGCTTGAGCACAGAGAGAGAGAGAGAGAGAGAGAGATTATAGCAGTCTACGTCGACAGTAAGCGGACTCTCTCGCTCTCAGCGCGCGGGTTCGGCAGAAAGTTGAGGAGGGAACCGCTTAGAGACGGGAAGCGGGAGCAGAAACCCCGACAGGAGGAGGAGGAGGAGGAACACGGAGGGAGTCTGCTTTTCCACATCAGCAGCCGCCATCGTTACTGAGTGGATTTGTAGCAGCTGCTCGGGAAAGCGCGAGGGAGAGACGCTGTGAAAGCTCCACCGCAGGAAATGATGTAAATGTTTATAGAAAAAAAAAACACAGTTGCATTACAGACAGAGGTGGCGAGCGAGCGCGCGCACAGGATGCTTTGCTTCACTAAGCTCCATTAGGAGTTACTTTGGATATTTTTTTTATTTCTATAATAAAAAACACTGAATTCTCGCCTGTACTGTGACTTTTTTTCGTCGACGCGAGTATCGTGTAAGCAGTCGCAGCGCACTCGCGGTCCTCGGAGCGCATGCGTTCTCGGGAATCAGGGCTGTGATCGGCGGGGGCGCCGCGCGCGCGGGTGATATGGCCGCGTCGGGAGGAGCGAAGAGCGGGAAGCTGGACGAGGCGCAGGCGCTCGCGCGGAGCTGCGCGGGGAGACCCGACTTCCTGCCGTGCGACGGGCTCTCCATCTGCGCCACGCACAGCCACGGGAAGTGCTTCAAGCTGCACTGGTGCTGCCACCTGGGCTGGTGTCACTGTAAGTTCTCACACCGTTACCACACCGGTACTCCACCCCAAACACACCTCAACACCCAACCCCGGAAACCTTTCCGTTATACTAGCACACTGGAAAAAATGCCATTATCATACACTCTGAAAATAAACCTTTAGAGGTTCTTTATTGACATTAGATCTCTAGAACCCATTCGTTTTTCAACAACCTTTGCAACAAGATTATTATCCTGGAGGCACTTTTTAACTGGTTGCAATACAAAGAACCTCTACAAGATCTTTCAGGAGCCATTTGTAGAACTGTGTACCTGGCTAGTGTTTGTCAAAATACACTGTATGGCATCACAGCCATATGTGCTTGTTGAACATCCCAGTCCAGATTTAGTCCTCCTTTGCTGTTATAATAATCTCCACTCTTCT